>OMKL01133421.1:0-10880 GCA_900302295.1 Parasudis fraserbrunneri
TTCAAGTAAACGGCTAGAGAGAGGAAGCTAAATAGACAGAGAGAAACAGACAGACCAACAGACAGAAAAACATACAAACACACACACACACACACACACACACACACACACACACACACACACACACACACACACACACACACACACACAAACACAAAAGCTCACCCCACACACACACACACACACACACACAAAGCACCTTAGCATATCCATGCACACATACCTTATAAGCACACCAAATGTATGTAACTATATTGTATTGTTCACATTATATTGTATGGTACACTGTAAATATATTGTACCTCGTGCATACTACATGGTTGAGGAGCGAAGGAAAACGAGCATCTCACGCTTTCTGAATGTATGTACATTTTTAAAACTGTGACAATAAAAAAGAATCTTGAATGCATTTCTTCTACTCTCAGTACTCCTCTACTCTTAGTAGCTCTCAATCAGGAAGCCATATGTTCACATTGTATGCTAAAATCATTAAATACAGCTCATACACATATTCCAGTTTTGAATATCGTAAGGTATTATCTTGAAAAACAGGGGCATTGTAGTTATTACAAAATTAACTTCAAAAGGCAACAAGCTCAATTGATCTATCAATGTACAGTAGTAAACAGAGCAGCGTAGTCCCAGAGAATGCGCATTACACTTGAGTCCAGGAAAAAGTAAAATGCCCATGTTCATCACAACAATGAATTATGTTGACCAAAGCAATAGTATGGCTCTGTTACTTGTTTTAACCATTTTTTGACAACAATGGAGTTCTGATATCTTCTGGATATGACCTACATCTGGTGTTGGCTAGATGGACCATACTTGTAAGTAGGAGAAATGCAGTGTTTTGGTGTTTTTGTAGGCTATGTTGACAATAAGAGAAAAAAAAAATTACACTGGCCTAATCCTTTAAGTTGATTTATGTCTTTTTCACTATGTATTGTCACTAATATGCCTATCCCCCAGTCATTTGAATGCATTTACAGTGCATTTGAGTGAGAGACGAGATAAGGGATAACAAGAACATGCTGAGGAAGATTTCTAAATGAGATGAGGGTGGTGACCTGAGTCAGTGGAGTATCTCACTTCTCAGTAAAATCCACATGAGTATCTCACTTCTCAATAAAATCCACACGAGTATCTCACTTCTTAGTAAAATCCACATGAGTATCTCACTTCTCAGTAAAATCCACATGAGTATCTCACTTCTCAGTAAAATCCACATGAGTATCTCACTTCTCAGTAAAATCCACATCTTTTCTCAGTGACCAGAGCTCCATGTCGTCAAGCCGCACACAGCAGATTCATGCATTCAACTGGATCCGCAATCAACTAGAGGAACACCCTGAGACCTCCCTTCCCAAACAAGAAGTCTATGATGAGTACAAGTGAGTATCATACAGTGCATTGATGGAGGGCGGTTTAAAGCACTTAACTATATATAATTGTGATTGTTGCAATGGTGGACATTCATAAAGCTGCCGTGGCGTTATTTCGATTTCTCCAAGAGTCCTTGGAGAGATCATTTTTCTTCCGTGGTCAGAGGCAGCCTGCTGTAATGTGTATGCCTTCTAGCCATTACCCTCCTGTCTTTGGCAACACTAAACGTCAGTACCACGTCAGCAACCAACTAACGTTAGCTAACAGTCCTCACATCAGCATCTTCTTTGTTGCTGACTTTTAGCCGCTCGATACCCTCGTTTCCCTCGGTCACTTGCTCAAATATGTGTGGTCCATGCTCAATTGATGCAATCCACTTGAGCAGTGGTATGGTTTTGCCAAAGACAGGAGGGTAATAGCTAGAAGGCATCCGCATTACAGCAGGCTGCGTTTGACCACAGAACAAGAGTGCTCTGTGCACGTTGAAATTATAGACAAACAAAAAAGCTGATGTACTGTATAATATTCCATCCATGGCTGTTCCTCTCTGCTGATCCCCGACTGTGGAATGCTAGCCTAAATCAGCGAGGGACCGGCGACTAGCCTCTCTGATCAGAAATCTGCACAAGATGCATCCAGCGGTGGCCGTCATTCGCTGTCTCCTGGCTAAACAACAGTCAAGTGATTAAATAAAAGTATCCTCAATAAAAAGTCCTGGACAGCACACCAAAAATCAGGGAGATCAGCTGATAACCAACCTGTTCATGGTACTGCGATGGTATAGCCCAATCACAAGCACACAGGCCATCATAAACATCAACAGAGCCATTTAAAGGGGAATGTCACCTATTTGAAGAATTCACATATGTTCTTCCTGCGCCCCAGGACAGTTCAGTCAGTATTTGTGAAATTACACCACTCTCCCCTAAAGCTAGATATCAGAGAGATAACCCTCCAATCGGTGATGTAACTGGGATGTAAAATCTGGGACTACTTCATAGACAATTAATGTAGCTCTGACTTTATGAGGCCATAAAATGTTTGTGTGAGATCTTACACAAGAGGTTTATATTCTAGCATTGCTAGAAGGTCTGAACCAGAATTAAAACCTAATTTGGGTGTAAAAGCTCACAAACATTTTATTTAAACATTTAGAAGATTATTACTTCAATAATCTTCAAAATTCTTAATATAGAAATGTCTCTTGCTACTCAATCGCTGATTGATATAACACAATAGTGATTCCACCTATACCCAGTTCATGAAAGTCTTTAACATTTACTTTTTAGCACATTACATTTGTTCACTTCGTCCTTCCATTGTGTTGTTACACGTTTGTAAGTACATTATGCATTAATACTTTTCCATAGATTAATATACAGGTTAATACACCAGAGTAAGGCCCCAAAAAATTTATGAGGTATGTCACTCCACGCCATCTGAATTTTCAATGCCATGGCTTTTGTCCCCATGCTACAGCACCCTGAGTGCTTTGTCAAGAGAATAAATGGACTGATATCCTGGACTTTCATTTCCTTGCTGTTATCTAATAGGTTTACATAGCTCAATACCAGAAGGTGCTAAGTTCAGTGGTGGCCACCTGAGATAGCCACTTTTAAACTGAGGCAAGGCAAGTTTATTTGTATCGCACATTTCATAGAGGCAATTCAAAGTGCTTTACATAAAATCAATTTTTTTTTAAAGGACAGAGCATAGAAATAAAAAATTAAAAAGTATAAAAGGCCTAAAAACAATACAAAAATGACTGCATTTTTAATTCAAAGTGCAAATTACTAGCAACAATTAAAGGCAGAGGTGAACAAAAAAGTCTTTAGCCTATTTTTAAAAATAGCCAGAGTTGGGGCAGATCTAAGATCTTCTAGAAGTTTATTCCAGATATGTGTAGCATAATAACTGAATGCAGCTTCACCATGTTTTGTTTTGATCCTAGGAACAGTTAGCAGACTGGTCCCTGATGACCTACAAGAAGAAGTCTAGAGGGTTCATAGTGTGGAAGCAAGTCAGAGATGTATTTTGGCCCTAAACCATCAAGTGATTTATAGACAAGTAACAGTATTTTGAAGTCATACTGGTAGCCAATAGACACCTGAGAACTGGTGTAATATGCTCAGCTTTAGTCTTAGAACTCTAGCAGTAAGATTCTGAATGAGCTGAAGCTGCCTAAGTGCTTTTTTGGGAAGGCCTGAGAAAAGACTATTACAGTACTATTACAGTACATAACCTACTGGAAATGAAAGCTGAGACTTATACTTAGTTTTTGTGCTGGTGATGAATCTCATTTGCATAAAATTTTTGCACACACCCTCAATATAAATAGATGCTGGAAGCATGGGAAACATTGTGCACCATGTGTTGGTAACATGAGAATGGAAAGTCTGAGACCTGTCTTTTTGAATGTACTAGCAAATAGAACTACCGTGCCCTCCAGAAGTATTTTGGCACCCTTTGTAAAGATGAATACATTTTTGGTTCATAAAAGTAATGTGCTATACTGAGCAAATTTAGGAAAATGAATTTTTCTACTCAAAAGGACTTCAGAAAGTGATATTTATTATAAAGAAAATAATAATAATAAAAAATAAAAAAATCTGCCATAATCTGGAATATTCTATTACTTCAGTGTTTACAAATATGATCAACTCTTTACAGTAACAAAATACAGCAAATACAATTAAAACTCATATTTACACTACCCATTGTCTATGTTAGTCCTTGTATCTCTGTCAATCAATTAGAGAATGAAAACATGTCACCATTGCTATTTTTTATTTTTGTTGGTGGGGATACCCATTTGTTTATGTCTGGATCACTGATTTGACCTTTAATTGTTTATACATTTTAACCAATTTTTGTGATTTTTAAAGTCCTCCTTTTGTTGTTTAGTAAAATGTTATGACTGCTTCAAGTACAACCCATTTAGATCATGAGACTCAGATCATGATCTAACTGACAAAATCATGGAAATACCTACAAAAAGTATCATAATTGGGCATTGGGTGACCATAAGCCACCAGAACAACTTTAATGCAACCTGGCATACAGTATATTCTACAAGTGTCTTATTATATATACAGAGCTCTATATTAGGGATGTGACACCATTCTCCCACTAACACCAGTTGCCATTTTGACAATGGTAGTGGAACACACTGTCTGAGGTGCCTCTCCAGAATCTCCCCTGTTCAATTGGATTGGATGTGGTGGCTGAGATGGCCATGGGAGATGGTAGCAATAGCTACCTGCTTCTGAAGGAGATAACTGAGGCAGTCTACCTCAACTGCTCCCAATTGTTGACACAGTTTGATTGATTATCAATGGCAGTTATGATCTGGCCTTCCTCTGAAGGAGAAAAATCTCCATATACTGTCACTGTTGTTCCAGTGTATGGTACATAAAAATACATAGTTACTTTACAGTCATATTCTCACTTGGAATTTTCCCTTAGAGGTCAATAGAAACTATCCTCAAGAAACTTAACAATAAACCATCTCTATCTCTGATGGACAGTGAATGATAGCGGTTTCAGTTTAATTTCCAAGTTTATTTATAAGGCACATTTCATCCACAGACGCAATTCAAAGTGCTTTTCATAATGAATAAAATAAATAAAAATAAATACAAGGAGATAATTAAGAGCATAGAAAACGAATAAAAGTCAAAGTGCAATTTTAAATGGGCTGCACTCACAATAACTAAAACTGAATTAAAGGCAGTGGTGTACACAAACGTTTTTAACCTGTTTTTGAAAATAGTCAGAGTTGGGGCAAATCTGAGATCTTCTGGAAGTTTGTTTCCATTATGTGTAGCATAACAATGCTGCTTCACTATGTTTGCCATCCATACATATATCAATACGGTGCCATTATTTACTTACATGTAACAGTGCTCCACATTAAACCAGCATAAATAATAGACAGTCCTTTTCCATTGATTCACATCCAACAAGGTGCAAGAAAGGCTTGTCAGAAAATTGAAAGAAATATAAGTGGAATTTTACTACTAAACCTCACACGTGCAATGACTTTAATTAGCTTTGCAATTAAGTTTGAAATGGATTATCATTTTTTGAGGAATAAAGAATAGAATTAAAAACAATTATTGGAAATAAACAACTTTCATATTGTGTTTATATTTTACACACATTTTGGCCCACCTTTACCAAGGGTGCCAATAATTATGGAGGTCACTGTAATTCTGGATCCAATATCGCCGCTTACATTGATATTACTGACTTGGTTTTGTTTAATGATGAAACAGTACAGTTAAGTAAGTATACAGAAGTTAGGTAGGAAATACATGGCTTTTGTCTTCTCTGTGTTGTGTTCCCCTGTCCAATGACCTATTTGTCTTTTCACTATTTATCTATCTTGCAGGAGCTATTGTGACAATCTCAATTACCACCCACTGAGTGCTGCAGACTTTGGAAAGATCATGAAAAATATCTTCCCGAATATGAAGGCACGTCGACTTGGCATGAGGGGCAAATCAAAATATCCTTTACTGGGATCGTTTGTAAAAATCTGGCCACTCTAGGCCTGGTCATGGAACATCTGCTGTTGCAGTTCATAAAGTCTCTAAATATAGATCTGAAATTAAATTAAATAAAGTCCACTCTCAGCCTTGGGAGCAGTAGCATAGCACATAGCGACTTAGGGGGAAGCACTGATCTTGACCTTCAGAAACCATTTGTAAATCAGAGCGCTATTTGGTGAGATCACAGTGCTAGTATATCCATAGCTTGCAATTAAATTACTTTCAATTATTATAGTGTGAAATGAGGTTACAGCTTACTTATATAAACAAGGTAGGCTGTGAGGAAAGACCATTATGAAGCATTTGCCTGCATGCACATTTTGATTTTGTTTTAAATGTAATTCCTTTTGGAAATGGGCAGAACCTTGTTAGTGTATGCTTGTTGTGATGTGAAACTCAATATAGGCACCCATGTGAAACCAGTTTTAACTTAGAACATCTCTCAATCATCACATGCTAGCCATTCCTTTTACTTCAAAGCTATAGTAATGGTAACAATATGTAATGGAACTGTTTGAAAGGACATTGCTATTTTGAGAGAAATGGTCGAATTCCCCATTGACTTGCACTGTTATTGCTAGCAATGCGAACAGTGAGGCTGGTGCCAATCTTTCAGAAAGAAAAACACCAGTTAAAACTTAAAGGGACAGTTCACCAAAAATAAATTTATATATATATATATATAATTATTTTATTTATTTATTTTTTTAACCCAAACTGCTATCTATCCATCCAGATAGTTTTGGTGTGATTTGCAGTTTTGGAGATATCTACCATATAGAGATATCTGCCATCACTCCAACACAATGGAGCTAAATGGCACTCGGTTTGTGGCGCTCAAAGCACCAAGAAAAATACATTTGAAAAACATGTCTCTTTCCAGAAATCAAGACCCAGTTAGTCAAGATAATCCAGACTTTGTTGTGAGCAGTTTCATTTAGGAACTATTTTCAATAGGCAAATCACACCAAAATTATCTGGATAGATAGATAGCACTCCAGGTAAGGGGACAAATATGTTTTTTTGTAAATGTTTGGTGAACTGCCCCTTTAAAGTTTAAACTTGTGTCTGACATCTTCCTTTATGTGTTTACAAGTGATTCACCTGCTGCCACCCTCTAATCTAATAAAAGAACAGCCGTTATCATAAATCCACAGTACATTATTTTTAGCAGTGTTGTTCTTAGTGTAAAAGCTTGGAGTGGGAGACGAGGCTCACTGTTGGTGTGGGAGGCCTCTGGGGCTCCAGTTGCAGTGGTTTCTAATTGGGGGACAGCCATCTCGGCGTCGAGTGAAAGGTTTCTTGGCTCAGATCTGGTTGTGACAGTTGAACGTCAGCTCCAAGGCAGTCATCTAACCACGTCCTTTGGACAGCCTCACAGAACATGGATAGAACCTGGATCATTCATGGTCTCCTGTGTTCAAACAGTTGGAAGACCCTCCATATATTATAGTCAATGCAGGATTCACATATTTACCAGACAATTTCTTTATTCTACCAGCCAAATTTGATTTTAGAATAGAAAAGAGTCGTTGTTTACCTGCCGAAGTGTCTAGTAGAGTGGACAAACTTAACATCCAAAGACAAAATGTGTCAGCATTTGGCTGGTGTTAATTTCCCACTGTAATTATAGTACCAACATGTATTAGCTTTCTAGAATGTTTGACTCTACATTTGGTGTTTTTGACCCTAACTGCTCCTTACATACTGCTATAGTGGACTAAGGAAGAAGAACTTTGTTCACATGCCATCATTACCCAACCTGGATTTACATAAGACAGGGGATGGAGTAAGTTTTCATTGTTGTTATTGTTGATATTGTTTTTAGCTGCAACCAAGCAACTAGTTTACTTTTTATATCTACCTAACATTGTTCTACAACTTTAAAGCTGCAATAATTGTTTTCTGACAGCATTTTTCATTTTCAAAACTTTTTATGACCACTTGTTACCAGAAGGTCTCACTGAGCCATGGTGTCCTACTCAATCAACTCTGCGCCACCAGTGGCCAGTCTGTTGTTATCCCATCTTTTATTTTCTTTAATTAATTAACTTAATAATGGCTTACTGTCAAGCGATATTATGTAAAGTTTATTGACATACCCGCAACACGCTTTAGCTCCTCCTATTTTCCCATCCTCTCCCATACATTATTAAAGCACTCTTGTAGTTGATGCATTAAAAAATGATTTTTTCAATGAATCTCTTAATTACATTGATATTGTGCTGTCAGAACAGTTATATTTGTAGGTTAAGTATTTAATGTTCGCTATCGGCCATTTTGGCCACTGTCACCTTGTATAACAACCAGGAAAATGCCCATGAGAAAGTTGTATGTATTGTAGTTTAAATATAGTAGTCCATGCACAAAAACAATTATTTCTTTCAGCAAATCTCTTAGTTGCAAGACTGTGCTAGCAAGGCAGTGTTATGTTTATACGTGATGTATTTACAAGATGAGTCTTTCATTTTGGGAGAGGGGTGAGCGGTTTGTTAAGATCAGGGTTTTTGTGTCCTTGCTGCCCTCTAGTGGTCAGAAAACGATTATTGCAGCTTTAACATTGGGACCATCCTATAGCCACATTGGTTGCAGCTTATCACAAATGTTGTGCTTATTTTTATACAATTTCCATATTCCGTTTTAAAATGATCTGAAAATTATGTTGAAACGGCAGTTAATTATGTTCTTACCTCAACTTCTTAACTCAATGGAAATTTCGTATTGCAGTGTTATCTGTGATGCAATGTATTAGCGGTATATGTAACCCACATATATGTGTTGTGTAGCACCAGTGTGAGATGCTAGAGTCCTCAAGCCAGCTTTCCAGTGTAAAGGAGGAAGTGCGCCTTGCAGCTTGTGGTCTGGTGTGTGACTGGGCTCAAAAGGTGCTGAGTCGCCACTTCGATGCTGTGGAGGACCTGGCCCGCTTCCTACTCAACAGCCACTACGTCAGCAACAAGTCTGTGGCAGCCCTCACCATTATGACCGCTACGCCAACAGGTAAGAGACACTGATGGTGCCAGCATAGTTGTCTGTGATTGTTTACATTCTTTCTCATCTCTTTGCCTCTTGTATAGTAGAGGGGGATGGTGACATCTGGTGGCAGTTGCTTCTTACTGATCCAGCTGAATGCATTGAGTTGTTGCTGTTTGGTTGACATTAGTGTATGTTGAGTATTATACCCAATACAAAAGTCCAGTGTTATTCTCCAAATAAATAGGTTTATTTAATATTATGTCATCAGGTTAACAAGTCTCCTTGCTTCCTTTCTTTAGATATCAAGACCCCACAACCAACCTCTGCATTCGTCCCTACTGCTGAGTCCAACTCCTTTCAGCCCCAAGTGACGACTCTGTGCTCACCCTCCATCGATGCAAAGCAGCAGCTGCAGCGTAAGATCCAGAGAAAACAACAGGAGCAGAAGCTGAACTCCCCCATACCTGGAGAGAGCCAGCCCAAGAGGGAAAACGGAGGCACAACAGGAACCAGCTCTATGCCCTGTGGCAGCCCTACCCTTCTCTCACCCCAACCAACCATAGGCATTGTGGTGGCTGCTGTCCCCAGCCCGATCACGGTAAGATAACAGAGCTTATGGGTTTAGGCATTGTTTTGCATCAAATATAGATAATAGATAATATCCTTCAACTTGAGTGAAAATGTCAGTGACTTATTCCGGTCTGGATTTCTCCATTGATTTCAATAGTAAAAGGAAAAAGTCACTGAAATTGCACCTACCTGGAGTTTCACTTATGGTGACAAGACGGTGACCTCTCAGGGACTGGACAACATAACACTCAGAAGTCAACTACATATCCCATACTGTTTGAGTGTTCTGATGGAAGGTCCACTGTACACCTAAAATCCATGAAGTCCCATTCAAATATATTGAGGGGCACTGGTTTCTGCTTTATTAGCAAAGAAAAAGACAAAATAATTTCAGGAATGACCACTTCAGGGTTGCAGGCTTCAGGCTTTCATTGATTACAAAGGATGGATTGGGTTCCTTGGGTTACTTTTCATTCTACCCAATAAACATTTTTTGGGAAAGAAAAAGGTTTTTTGGATAACACCATACAGAAAGCAGTGTAAGGAGATAAAACAAACATCTACAGGTGCTGGTCATATAATTCGAATATCATCAGAAAGTTGAATTATGTCAGTAATTCCATTCAAAAAGTGAAACATTACACAGACTGATATATTTCAAATGTTTCTTTTAATTTTGATTATTACTGACAACTAATGAAAATCCCAAATTCAGTATTTCAGAAAATTATAATATTGCTTAAGAGCAATACAAAAAAAGTTTTTTTTTAGAAATGTTGGCCAACTGAAAAGTATGAACATGGAAAGTATGAGCATGTACAGCACTCAATACTTAGTTGGGGCTCCTTTTGCCTGAATTACTGCAGCAATGCGGCGTGGCATGGAGTTGATCAGTCTGTGGCACTGCTCAGGTGTTATGAGAGCCCAGGTTGCTCTGATAGTGGCCTTCAGCTCTTCTGCATTGTTGGGTCTGGCGTATCACATCTTCCTCTTCACAAGACCCCACAGATTTCCTATGGGGCTAAGGTCAGGCGAGTTTGCTGGCCAATTAAGAACAGGGATACCATGGTCCTTAAACCAGATACTGGTAGCTTTGGCACTGTGTGCAGGTGCCAAGTCCTGTTGGAAAATGAAATCTGCATCTCCATAAAGTTGGTCAGCAGCAGGAAGCATGAAGTGCTCTAAAACTTCCTGGTGGACAGCTGCGTTGACCCTGGACATCAGAAAACACAGTGGACCAACACCAGCAGATGACATGGCACCCCAAACCATCACTGACTGTGGAAACTTTAAACTGGACTTCAAGCAACGTGGATTCTGTGCCTCTCCTCTCTTCCTCCAGACTCTGGGACCTTGATTTCCAAAGGAAATGCAAAATTTACTTACAGAGAGAAA
>OMKL01133423.1:0-23538 GCA_900302295.1 Parasudis fraserbrunneri
AAGGAAAAGATGTGGTAGAAAACAGTGTACAAGCAATAGGGATAACCACACCCTGGAGAGGATTGTGAAACAAAGCCCATTCAAAAATGTGGGGGAGATTCACAAAGAGTGGACTGCAGCTGGAGTCAGTGCTTCACGAACCACCACGCATAGACGTATGCAAGACATGGGTTTCAGATGTCGCATTCCTTGTGTCAAGCCACTCTTGAACAAGAGACAGCTTCAGAAGCGTCTCGCCTGGGCTAAAGACAAAAAGGACTGGACTGCTGCTGAGCGGTCCAAAGTTATGTTCTCTGATGAAAGTAAATTTTGCATTTCCTTTGGAAATCAAGGTCCCAGAGTCTGGAGGAAGAGAGGAGAGGCACATAATCCATGTTGCTTGAAGTCCAGTGAAGTTTCCACAGTCAGTGATGGTTTGGGGTGCCATGTCATCTGCTGGTGTTGGTCCACTGTGTTTTCTGAGGTCCAGGCTCAACACAGCCGTCTACCAGGAAGTTTTAGAGCACTTCATGCTTCCTGCTGCTGACCAACTTTATGGAGATGCAGATTTCATTTTCCAACAGGACTTGGCACCTGCACACAGTGCCAAAGCTACCAGTACCTGGTTGAAGGACCATGGTATTCCGGTTCTTAATTGGTCAGCAAACTCGCCTGACCTTAGCCCCATAGAAAATCTTTGGGGTATTATGAAGAGGAAGATGCGATACGCCAGACCCAACAATGCAGAAGAGCAACCTGGGCTCTCATAACACCTGAGTAGTGCCACAGACTGATCGACTCCATGCCACGCCGCATTGCTGCAGTAATTCAGGCAAAAGGAGCCCCAACTAAGTATTGAGTGCTGTACATGCTCATACTTTGGTTTTGACATGCTGCTCATACTTTCCATGTTCATACTTTTCAGTTGGCCAACATTTCTAAAAAAAAAATAAATAAATAAAAAAAAAAATTGTATTGGTCTTAAGTAATATTCTAATTTTCTGAGATACTGAATTTGGGATTTTCATTAGTTGTCAGCAATAATCATCAAAATTAAAAGAAATAAACATTTGAAATATATCAGTCTGTGTGTAATGAATGTATACATTATACAAGTTTCACTTTTTGAATGGAATTACTGACATAAATCAACTTTTTGATGATATTCTAATTATATGACCAGCACCTGTATATAGGTTTACAAGCACATTCATATTCTGAATACTAATATCCCAACTATTTTATTGTATTAGATAGGAAAAGCATTTTCATATCTCGATCGTGCCTTAGTATCCCACTGTCGGAATATCCCTGTGATCATATTTGGGTTTCTCCCTAGTAGATATGGTGTTTACGTGTGCTGACTCAAAAACACTCTAGTACCCCGACCTGAATAATATTGAAATATTAATGTACATGTAAACACACCCACAGCTGAAGAATTGGGTCTACTGCTGAGTAGAGGTGAGCATACTGTGATCCTAGCATCCTATATTCCAGTGGTAATTAGACTGATAGGTGGGTACTGCATACTCTCAAGGTGCTAGAAAAAAAGAGGGGGTATGCACTGTACACCTGCGTATTCCCTTGACTACACTACTGATACAGACACTGACACATTCAACGTTACACTTGCACCAACCAACCCACTGTGCCATCAGCACTGCACGGTGATCACCACGCCTCTCTTTTAGGGAAAACAACTCGGGGAGTAAACAGGGGATAGGCAGCATCTACAACTTTAGGACAAAACAAACACATGTAAGTCATGCCGAAGACCCAGTCACAGTAACCTCTTAGTTTTAGGTCACCCGGAGATTCATAAGCATAATATTAAAAGTCCAGGAAGGGAAACTGGGAAATCTGCTGCCGCTGAATGGGGAAATACCATAGGGAAAGACTGAAGGGGTACGCCTGAAGACGGATCAAACATAACATTTCAGAATAGCACGAACGGTCGATGCTGGCCAGTGTTGGACAGCAATTGCTTGATATAACTTGATGCACCAACAAAACAAACATTTCGAACAATGTAAGCTCGCCGCAGAGTGTTTTTATACAGGCCAAATACAATACAGTAGCAATCTACAGGAATGGCGTCTGTGTTTTCCACCAAAAGTAGCCATACCGATGTCAGTCTCCCCTGGATCACCATCTTCTGTCCTCCGAGGGTCAGTGCTCTCATCAGACTGGGAGGGGCTGCTGTATGGATGGCTCCATCCATACTATTGAATAGTGAAAACAAATAACCTCTCTGGCACTCACGTCAGACTCAGCCCCTCCACCCGCCCCCGGCTGCTTTATAGCGTTCATAACCCGATTCCCTCAGCACACTAAATTGGCTCCCGTGTAAAAAACGATCTAATACAGAAGGATGGGAAAGGTTTACAGCGGGTAATGGATTCAGCGTCAACCCCTCCACGATAATTACAACAGTCATCATTAGGGGAAAAAAGTCCTCTCCACACCGATATGTTTATGACCTCATTCTGATCCGAGAGTGCTCACATGAACTCCGTGTGAAAGACGCGGAGCGAAATGACACCACATTAAATTGCATTATGAGATGTGAAGGCGAACGGAAAACGACGTGGATTAACTCCAGTTCATAGTTAATGTCTCCTTACGTCATTCGGCGTGAAGCCGTGGCATTCGCCTCGGTCCCTCCAACTTCAGTGTTTCTCACATGTCCCGGATAAAATCCTTTAAAAAAGACATGTGGAAGCCTTCTGAAGGGCATGGGGAATAATACATTGATAGGCTGCCACCAGTTTGACTGCAGGAAACCATCTTTTTGATGCCTTGGTATGAGCATCAACCCAAGCACTGTGCCCATTATCATTATGCCATTACTGTGAATGATGAAACATGCAATGTCGCCATATGGCCCCTTTTGATGGATTTGCAAAACAAACAATACATGTTTCCTAACCTGTATTCAACAAAGGAACCATGAATGTTCTATGATGAATTAAAAATAAATTGAGACGGGCCGATGGGCAGACCGACCGACAGACTGACAAGACTCACTACTAGCTCGTTGCAGCTAAAATAAATAAATAAATAAATACATAAATAAACATGGGAAAGGGGTATGTGCAGGGTGTGAGAGGGCGGTTCCAAGCCAGTAACTACTGTTGATGGAGTGTGATGGGAGACATGAGCAGGGGGGCGTTACAGACAGCAGGCTGGGCCGTGCCTTCTGCCCCAGCCGCATTGGTCTAACTACAGCTGCCTTGTCACTTAATGTCAGTCCTGTCCTCCACCCCTGCAGTTATCTGGTTGTCACCATGGCCCCATCCTGCCCTGCTCTCTGGGTCAGGTGACAGTTTGAGCACCTCCTGTCCTGGATGAGTCCAAACAGAATTAAGGAAGAATTAGAAAGCCAATGAGGCTGATAATTAAACTTTAATGGGGGAGACATAAAGTTCCCCTGACGTCCTCTAAAAGCTAGAGAGTCACTGTAAAAGCAGTGCCATGCTGGCCTCCTGTCTGCTAAACCTAAATTCTAGATTTAGGCTACATTTTGTGTTGTTATTCAACCTGATCAATTCTATATTTCAGGGAAACCCTTTGCTACTATGCCAGACACCTGTCATGTAGCTTATATAGTACGCCTGCCAAACAGATTATCTGATACAAGTAGGCTATAGACTGCCTGTATTCCACCAGTCTGTGCACTGGCACATAATTATCCAGAAAAATTACCATAACGCTACATTTGGACACAAGAGGCCAATGGTTATCAACCAAAGCACCAAGATTCCAAGGCACACAAAATGATTTATGGATTAGAAAATGTCAGTGAAAGACTTGTATGACCATATAACTACTGAACTTGAAGAAATATTTATATATTTCATATATATGAAATATTTTGACTATAAGCTATTGAATAAAAGTTTTAAATGTAGCAAGTTCTTTTCTTTGACATTTAATTATTTTTTTAACATTTGAGCAAAATGTCGAGGTACACTGGTGCGTCAGTATACCAGAGTGCCTTTCCACAATGGATGAGAACCACTGATCAAGGTTCTCTCTTTTATCTGAGTGCTAAGTGCACCCAGGGTTGAGGAAAGAAAGATTCAATAGAAATGTAAAAACACACAATTATACCAAATGGCCAGCAAGGTTACAAGGACCCCTACCCTAACCTCTATTATTTCACTTAGTACTCTGCACTTTAAATATCAGTATGGGGAAAAAGAACAGGTATTGTTGGTTGACCTGGACCTGTGTGGTCTCTGACTGAGGCAACTTAATAGATGACCGGCAACTAGCTGCGAGAGTGCATGACATTATGCTTTTTGCAGGCCCCTTTGGTTAAAACAGCTTAAAAACAGAAATGTTCAGACAGTATATTTTTGCTTTAGCCTAATATTTTCAGTGCTCAATTTAAAGTTCAAAAGTTTTTAGACCATTAAAAGTGTTCAAGGCATCACACATAGCAGTCCACTGTCAGCTAAATGAAGACCAGTGTGAGAAAAAGTATTTCTCTGGGTGTTGGAAGAACTTAAAAGGAGCGAGTAATAGAAAGGCAAGAAGTCCGACAGGCCACAAACAGATCTTATCTTTCTACCTTGGCCAACATCAGTATTGTTAGTTTGACCTAATTGTTGACACCATAGTTACTCAATACATTTTGGATGGAAGCCACTATGGGCATAGAGCAGTTAGTCATTACAGGATCAGCACACAGTTGTCCAGCCCAGTTCAACGGAGCCATATTCTTTAAGCATCAATTGATGTGCATACAGACTGCTCATAAACCACACGATCGGTGCCAACTGAATTTGATCATCCATTTTGGAATTATTTTGGGGAGCAATAAATAAAAGGCCAGGGAGCCACACCGCATAAAAAGTACAAGGGGCATCTCTGTCACATCGCAATAGGTGAACGTGAAAGTCATCACATTCTTTTTTTTTTTTTACCCGAGCAACTGAAAAAGTGTCCTTATTTTGCAAGACTCATTGTATTCACATTCACAGTGCGTTCCCATTGTTGAGACTTGCTGTCATAGGTGGTGAATACCAATGGCCTGGAAAGTCCAGCAATGTTTTCTTATCGCTCCAACCACCTGTATTAAAACAATTAGGCCTATAGTAAGAATAGACTGCCCGTGTGCCAACTGCTAAGGAGACGTTGTGGAAACTGCATGGGAGTCAGCAATTCCTTCAAGCTCTCAGACCTCTTGTCACTGGGCTCAACAGAATGAACTGGCCCCTGGCCAGAACAAAGCTCAATCAAGGCCTACATGTCAGTCAGCATTCAAAGGGCTGCCTCGGCTAGACTACCCATAATCAGTCTAATACAAAGGCCTGTAATGTTCAATCATAAGCCATATTCATAAGGCCAAGCAGGCTTAAGTTCCTTTCACAGTCACTTACAGTACTTAACAAAACAAAGCAGAAGCATCTTGTTCTTCGGTGCATCTGTAGTTCTTCTTACCCACAGCACTCAGCTTGATTTGTGTAGGCTCTAACTGAGGATATCAAAGCTAAGTTAATACAAGTCAGAGTTGACTTACATCAGTGTGACTATCTTTTCATCTCCAGTACAAACAAGCAGCACATAAGGAAGAAAAGGAAATGGGAAATGGTTTGTGCAGTGAAAGTAAACAGAATCCAAAGTAGGCCCTAATCAATATCCTATTGTTATCAAATTACAGCATGTGGCTATCAACTCCACATCCACAAAATGGTAATGATCGGCAGCAACAACAACAGGTAAACAATTCCCCTCAGCTATCAGACCATGACTCTAGTCCATGACTGGAGTTTTCAGAGCAAGACTCTAAAAAGGGGTTTGAACTCCTTAAAAAAGGGGTTCATCCAAAATAAAAAAATAAAAATAAAAACATATTTTCCCCCTTACCCAGAGTACGATCTATTCATCCAGTCCAGACCCACCATGAATTACTACAGGGGGTGTACTTCCGTAGAAAATAGTTCCTAAATAAAACTGTTCACAACAAGATCTGTGGATTATCTTGAGTAACCGTGTCACGATTTCTGGAAGGAGACATTGCTATTGAGTTTTTCCAATTGTATTTGTTTGGCGCTATGAGTGCCAGAAACCCAGTGCCATTCAGCTCCATTGTCTTGGAGTGATGACGGACATCTATATCTCCAGATATCTCCAAACCTCTGCAAATCACCCCGGAACTATGTGGATGGATAGATATCACTTTGGGTAAGATGGAACAAAATCTGCTCTAACATCACAGAGTTCTTCTACCATGATGTTATACTGAGAGCAGCTGTAACTATGTGACCACAGAGAGCTAATCGTGCTCGTCCTACACTGCTAATGAACAGAGAGACTGGTCAGAACAGCTCTGAAGTACAGTCAGCTAGGGGGAAAGTGAGAGAAGGGGTTGGAACCACAGGAAAAGATGACAGGAAAGAGATTGAAACAAGACAGCAAATAATCCAATAAATTATTGTATGATAACCCATGGGGGGGGGGTTAACAGTTAAATATTGAGATACATCTGTTTTGACAAATCAAATACTTAATCATGCCCGTCACTTCAAATCCACACACACACGCAATTCCACATCAACCAGCACTTCCTGGCTTGTAACACCAGAGGGCAGCATAAGACAATTTAAGGGCTCAGCAAGGGTTCAGCAAGCAGCAAACACCTTCCAGACAACTTCAAGAGTTCAGAGCGGGACTACTGTGTGTGCCAGGGCTGGGGTCAAACAATCATTTAAAAATGTAAAAAATAAGCATTGATTCCCAATTATTTCTCTGAGCAATGGGATCTAGACACTCATTTGGGTTTTGGAGAAAACCCATTTCCTGAATGGGCTGAAGTGAAAGTGAAACTGACCCCAACAATTTGGATTTTGGAGAAAACCCATTTCCTGAGTGGGCTGAAGTGAAATGAAACTGATCCCAACCCTGGTTCAGGGAGTATCGTGTCCTTACCAGCATTAACTATGGCGTCCACCTCCAAGATTGTGATGTCTCCTTTGTAGAGGGATACTTTGTCACTCACTCTCTCTCCACTCGCGACTTCATTCCCCTCCTCCTTTTCGTTCACTGGAATACAGGGAGAGGGGAAGTTAATTGGGGGATTGCATGGGGTATAATTCTGAAGAATGCACAAGAAGAGCTCTGTGGAGTGGCCCTTGCATGCATGAACACACACACACACACACGTATGCACAAATGCAAACACAAATACACACACACCAGGCATGCACAAATGCACACGCATGTGCATGCTAGAATCAAAATTTAATTGAAATCGCAATATGGCCTAGTGCAATATCAAAATTGCAGGAGGCTGAAATATTTGTTAAAGGTGAAATGTGTGTCAAAAAAACATTTTAAATCAAGTATTGTGGCTTACAAACCATATTCTACAGACATCTTTGTTTGGTACAGATCCCCACAAAAATCACACCATCACACTTTAATGGTCCCATGTTTTTAATGGGACCATTACAGTACCATGAGGAACTGCAAAGGAACCATTTGATTCAATATGGAAGTCCCATAGACCAGTGGTTCCCAAACTTTTTTTTGACCAAGGAACAATATTTTTCCCCCAACGGCACCCCAACTCTTCAAAGGAAAAATTATATGACAGAAATGCATGTTTTGCAACATTTCAGAACTTAACGGATTATTAATTAAATGAGTCACAACATTTTCATGATTCAATTCCATTGAAATACTTCATAAAACCCCTGGTCCTTATGAGCAAATAAGAAGAATGAGCCTATAAATACACCATTTCAATGAAAATGATTAATAGATAAAATATTAGCCTACTAATAGGCCCCTCTGGATTTTGAATGGATAGCCTATTGTATTATCATTTAGCAGAGTTAAAAACACAGGCATAGGGTATGACAATAGGCCTATTTAAAAATAATAACTTGTGCCTCTCTCTCTCTCTACATAAGGGCTAGCTGTCAGGAGGTTGGGAGAGATAACAGCATGTCAACAGCGCTCTTTGACAGGGAGGGACGTTCGTCTCCAGGATGAGCCAAAAGATATCCAAACTTACCGTGTGTGTGCTGGCACAGCGCTAAAACGCAGTGTGGAAATAGATCTAGCAATGCGAGACTTGCATGCACTACTGTGCGATGCTGCAAATTCATCTATGGCTTTGGTGGCCAAACTAGTAGCTGATGCTGTGGAGAGAGAGAGAGAGCTGAACGGGTACTGAAGTCTAGAAGTAGTCTTCATTCATAGGGGGGATTTTAGAACAAATTAGACTCGAGCGGGAAACACTATTGCTTGAAGAAAGTTGAGAAAGCGTCTTTGCAATGTAAATATGCATTCAGTAACGAGTATACAATTTTATGTCATTTTTAAATATGAACAATACTTATGTTTAATCAGCTTATAAACTTGTTTTGACATGTAATTAAATCAGGTTTTTGTAAGCTATGTGGTAAAATGAATTTTGTACAATTAGAATGTGAAACAAACAAAGAGTAAACATGTTGTCCCCCACAAGTGATGTAGTTCACCCCTTGAGTCAGTCAGCGACGACAGTTTCAATGTGGTAATAATAACAACTTTATTATTACTTTAATGCAGGATGTAGATATTGTAGAAGGGGAAAGAAAGAGTAAGTAAAACATATGATTTTATTATGTTTTACACATTATTAGTAGTAACAATGATCTTTTACAGAAAGATCTCCAACTCCCTATTACTTCAATGGAATGTCAAATCAAATCAAAGTTTGATAGGAATCAAATGGTTAAACCAGCACATATTTTGGTCTCTTTTGGCTCGACTGTGTGAATTTCAGTCTTCCTGGCTGAAAAAACAGGGGGGATGCATTTCTTGGCAGGCATGCAAAAAATGTCATAACACCTGTTCACTTGGTTCCCTCTGCTTCATTACGAGAGCTAGCTTAATTGGTCTAATAGCCGACAAGGTGAATAACGTTAGTAGAGGAGAGTTCCCTACGTTTTCATAGTCAGAATAACATGTTAATAGACTTTGGCACTTGATATGTAGATAAATGTGCATATGTACAACATAATCTTTAAACTCAGAAATAATTGTCCATCTCTCCCATCGGAGGAAATTTGTCTGCCCGGTTCCTACCCTCTTTGGTAGAAGTAATAACTTTACCCTGCAGAGCCTTTGATACCTGAGACATTAGGTTGCCGGTTCAGACTGCCCACTAGCAGCTCAAAGTCAACATTACAGTGTGACGCTTGTACAAACGAACTAACGAACACACTGGGATAGATTCATCGTCGTCGTCTTTCAACTCTGTGTCCCTTGCTAACCCCAGCCTGCAACCACCACAAATATAAAAATAATAAATAAATAAATAAATAATGAATAAGAACCGATGGGAAACACTGAAATCCATTCCTCCAATATACCGCTTCCACTGCCATGTGCCTGCAGGCTCTGTGCAGATATTTTAAGATTCAGACAAAGGAAAACAGAGTTTAAAATAGAGTAACCTATACTGCACTACTGCACTGTAACTGTCAGTAGAGTAGCACAGACTGTTTTCAGATAGCTGCTGTGGGCTTGAATTCCATATTTACATACTGAGTTGGGCATTTGCATGTTCTGCTGCATAGTGCATACAATTACTACATTAAAAACAAAAGATGGTCTGACTCTGATAACAAACAAACCAAAAAATGGTGTGAGGAGTGATCAAATCAGACAAAACCAACCCATTGTTACACCTCCTTGACTGTACTTACTTGAAAGGCTAGGCCTTGAACAACTAACTGCTTTCAATTCCCATTTGGTCAACCACGCTAAAAACATGTGCACTCATGTTATTATGTGGCACTAAGTGTTTGCTACATGCCAAAAATACCTCAAATATGAATCGAAGAAGTACAAAACGATTTGCTTGTAAAGATAGAAATAACCAGATCAGACCATGCACTTCTAGTGTGCCCCTTTACCCAGGAAATGGACAACAGCAATGTCTGCTGTAAAACTTGATTTCAATTTCTCAATCTGAAAAGGGCACTCAGGGACCTAGGATAAAAACGCCAGGTGTGCAAAGCATCTCAAAGTCCAACAATTAATCAATCAATGTCTGTCCAGGGCTCTAGACTGCAACCATTTTTTTAGAGTGCCAGTTAAAATTGAATGTGGTTGCATTCGTGCGAGTGCATGGGATTCACGTTCTTCAAAGTCAAAGACACAGAACATTACCAAACAATCCTCTTAGCTGTTACCGTGTTCCAAAAATTAAGTGGACTATAACGGATTATTTTAAAAAGCAAAATGAGGAGAGAGAGAGGAGGAGGCTGGTGGAGGCAGAGCCAACGAGAGGTTGAGGCAGGCAGGGAGAAACCAACTGTGCCAGTGAAGAAGAAAAAGTGTCCCTTTCAACCACAATGGCTAACACAATGCCCGTGGTTGCAGTACAAGGAGAAAGCTTTCAAATCGCAAGAGAGACTTGGGCCTGAGGAGGTGGGTGAGTGAAAGTGAGAGTGAGAGAAAGAGAGGGAGAGATTCACTGCAACAACTTTAGAGTGACCCAGCGCTGTAAAAACTGTCAAACCTAATCAAAATAGACTAGATCTATATGCATCTATGGCATTATAAATGCCAAATGTTTTGCCTTATTGAAAATTATGAGTCAACAATATTAGGTTATTTTATGCCGGCATTGTTAAATTATATATCTTCTCTGCTCGTGGCAGAGAAACATAATATTCATATTAAAATATTTTGCAAATATCAAGTCTCGAATCAGTCAATCTTTACATCGATGCAAAACTAGGGTATGCAAAAGAAGACAACTATTCATCAGCATGCAAGGTCATTGAGTAATACCATGCTGTACAAAAAAAAAAAAAAGGCTGCGACCAAATCATGTGCTGGTGCAACCGACTGAGAAAGTTGGTAGCACTGGAAAAGTTTAGTCTAGAGCCCTGCGGTCATTCAGTCACTCACTGTCAGCCAACCTGCTCCTAGTGGCAGCTCACAGGCATGACACTTTGTGTAAGACCAGTTCAGTCCATGAGCTGGAAACGTGTTATAGCTTACTACTAGGAATTTACCAAGTAAAGTCGTAACGGTTGGGATAAATCTATGAATAAAATCTTTTTCTTATTTTTTTCCAGTGAATATCTTAGTTTCATCAAGACTGTGCTGGTGAAGCAGTTTTGCATTAATAAAGTTCAGTATGCATGAATAAAGTTCAGTATGCAAGCCATTTTCAATTGAAAAGCACACTCCGGTGTTCCATTGCTGGGTATTATAAAGTTGGATGCCAGTGCTAAATTCAGCCCATGTCCAATTTTACATTTAATATTTAGGATTATTTTACACCATCTAAAAATACGACTACGTGCAGCCTAAGAAATCATTGAGATGCTGTAGTACTTTTAATTGTGACTTCATATTGTCTTTGTTATGTTGTAGATGTGTGTATTAAGTCAACAAGTTTATTTTGCTTCTTGTACACATGCCGCTTGTGTGAAAAACTCTCATACATATTTAATTATCTGATGTGATGAACAGCAATTGTGAACTTAAGTGTTGGTGTAGTGTAGTGTAAGGGGAGTGTGGGTGTGACTGTGAAAATGGACCTTTCGTGTTCACAATAACATGGCTTCAAATCCACGATGATGCTATGCTGTCACATCTCTCTACCTTCTTTACTGTAATTATCACTCATACGAGGGATATTACATTTATATTTCATTTTAGGCATTTAGCAGACATTCTATTCCAGAACTAATTACAACCACTGCAACAATAAAAATGAGCTCAAATTCTTGTATCAGTTCCATAACAAGTAGCCAAAGTAAGGGGTACCGAGGGCAAATCGACAGTCCCCAGTAATTATCCTGAGACTACATGTAAGTGGCTAAAAATAAAAGCAGTCTATACTTAATAAATAGAACTAAGAGCAAGGAAGAGCCGAGCAAAGTTAACCATTAAGTGTTTCATATGATTTAGGTCTGTTGCTGTTGTTGTTATGCACTCCTGACCTTATCAATTTCTCTGAGAGGATAATAAAATAGACCTTGTACTGTGCCTAGTGTACCTAGTATTCAACTCTGCAAACTTTGAGCAACTGAGGTGTTAAAACCAAGCTAAACCAAAATAGAGTTTATAGCAATTAATGAGCCTTTGGAACCTGGAGGCGGGGGTTCTGTTTATAGTTCCGAGGCACACAACTGCAGGTGCAGTTGAATCAATACTTATGATTTTCCTTATCTCTCGGATGCATATTTATGATCATTACAGAGCTGCTCCCTCTTAGTCAATTAATCGGTTGGTTTGGTCTTAATCAACCAAGACTTTGTTAGTCGATAAGCCAATTTTTACGCTTTTACTCCATGCTGAATGACACATTTTCTAAAAGATTATAGGAACATCTCTGGAGAGCACAAGACTTAAAGAGGTCTTTCTCCATGATCGCATGTGGGAAACACAATTCTACAGATTCGTCAATTAAATCAACTAATCGATTAGTCAAAAAAATCTATGACTATTAGTCGACTAAGAATGTCTTTCGTCGAGGACAGCCCCCCCATTACATTTTTTATCTTGATGTCTGATCTTAATGTCTGGCTTTGCAAGAGCACCGACTACAGCACACATCAACCTGTAGCCCGCCCCTTAGTCATCAACACTTAGGAGAATTTCAGTCGTCCAAGCGGACTCATCATCAGTCTGTTGTGGTTGTTCAGATCTAGTCCACAGAAACCTCCTGGAGCCCCAGACTAAGACATCTAGCGTTCTGTCATCTAAGGCACTGATTCCCAAAGAGGGGCATGGAGACCCCCAGGGGTCCTTCAGGGGGTTGCTGGGGGTCCCCAGCAAAATGACGAAGAGCTTAGTTCCGCTATTATATCATTCAACAGAGGGTAGCACAATGAGAGATTGCATAATAATGTAATATAAGAATGCATCTCGCCACCTACTGGCACAGTATAGACAGTTATGTAATCCTGTATTAAACCACAACCTGCAACAAAAATGTTAGATGGGGGGAGGGATGTTATCAAACGGGGGCCTGTGGCCTGATGTATTTCTATTTTGGGGGGTCTTTGACATGAAAACCTTTGGGAACCAGAACCATTGGTCTGAGGGGTACGGAGCCAATTCTCTCACCTTTACCTTGTCTCCAGGTGGCAATCTTTTCCAGAGGTACGTAGTCATGGCGACGATACTCCTTACGCCTCACCTCCCGATCCAGACCCAGAAGCCTCTCTGTGGAAGACATTGAAAACATTTTACATAAACAAAGAATGCTTTTTAATTCATTCATTTATTTAACTTATTTTCTTTCCACCCCAGGTGAGGAATTTGCTGAGCATGCATGCTCTTTTTAGCAACTCCATGCTTCAGAGAACATAGAACACAGTTACACACACCTGGGAGCTGCCCAGTACAACCACAGTCTTCTACTGTTGGCCACAGAGCAGCTCCACTGGAGCAGTTGGGGGTTATGTGCCTTGCTCAAGGGCACTTTAATGGTAGTTACTGATTGGAGCGGAAAGTGTTACGCAATCACTTCCCCCCCGTGGATTCGAACCAGTACCCTTCCCGTCACAAACCCGATTATCTAACCTACGGGCTACCACTGCCTACACCGGATGAGAACTCATATCCCAGTTTGAGTCTCAAATCGGAATAAGCCGCGTGTATCCCCATCCTGAATATCCCTGTATACAGGAATAAACAGATTACCATTACCAATTACCATGGATACAGATCTTAGACAGCAAAAAAACAATAATAAATTACTTGATTATCCAAAATATTAAACATGATATTGGTGAGTATGTAAGCACACTCTGTGATACAGGGTTACCACTGTAGGACAAAATTCCATGCCCAAAGTGAATTACTTGTTTCCACTCACTTTTCAGTTCCGAAAAGCTCTGAAGCGATCAAAAATAACAACGACCCTGTCTAATGCAATTAATGTGTTAAAAAGAAACTAGGCTTAAATACAGTTCATTCAGGTAATGGGTAATGGGTAATGGGTAAAATTCCAAATATTCAATCACTTTGCCAGGGAATTGATCAAATTCACTGACTTTTCCTGTCTGGATTATGTCTAAAATTCCATGGTATTGCCAAAATTCCATGAACTGTGGGAACATAGGTGATATTAAATTCTAAGATCAACAAAAAGAACCTTGTCCTTCACTGTGAAAAGTCAGGATGAAGAGAGAAAAATAAGCTTGACATTGGCACAGAGGGAGAATAGCAGCTTTGGAATTAATTTCCAATGAAAGCCATCAAATATTAATTTACAATCTGGGCTTGAAATTAATACTTGCCACCAGCAATGACAGTTGATTTCAGCTATGGCTGTTACATCTCTCTTTGGCAGGTGACCAACCTGTGTTTTATCATTCTATTAGCCTATATTCTGAAAACGAATTGGTGACGAAATAAATAAATTGCCACCTGCCACTGAGGACAGTTGAATAGAAAGTTCAAGTATTTACTGTTAGCCTACATGTTACTGCATGGGTGCTTTTTTTGCCCTTGTGAACTGATTTTGTGAGCCATTTTCAGCATTTGTGTGGTAATTTAATCAAACCCTTGTTTGGTAAGAGATAAATCATAATGTGATCATTATTAGACTGTCTACAGTAAGCTGCACTTGACCATTTTTAATTAATTTTCTTCGGGGGCATTCATTGTACCCATAATCCCTATTACAAGGGCATTTTCTGAAAATACAGGGACATGTTTGCTCAAGGCCCATGTCCTACCTTGCCATACACTATATTTACAATCACTACAAATCATTTTGAGGTTCAGGGCTTGGGGTGGTACAAAGAGCAATGCCATAATCTCAACAACAACAATTTTGTGAAAGGTAAGGCCCATGGGAACACCGAAGCAGCAGTGGCCGATTAGCTATAGCCTATTTTGAGGAGAAATATGGGTTTCCTGAGTTCATCTTTGGGCAAAGTTCCACAGTAGCCCTGGTTTGCATTAGAAAGATATTTGTAGCGAGGGCATATCCTCACTATCCATCCTGTAGTTTCTCTCTGTCTGTCTCTCTCTCACTCTCTCCTGTAATCTCTCTCCCTCCCACCCCGCACTGTCATTCCCAAGGCTGCTTTTATTCTACATGGATGAATAGTAGGCAATGTTTTAGGTCCTTGAACACAATAGTGCTCTTTGGGCTATACTATATCTGGTAATGGTAATAAATACATCACTCTCTTGAACTTCTGGGTTTCTTAGAATTTCTAAGCCCAGCCCAAGTGGATTGAGAGGAAAATAAATGTTACAAAAGGCAATTGATCAAATTACAACATTAATGTGTGAGATGATGTGAAACAGAACACAAGGCAACTTCCCACATGAATCCCATGTGAGAAACTATGATGGCTGTCTGCAAGGTGGAACATTAAAGGAACACCTCAACATTTTGGGAAATACATGTATTTGCCATCTTCCCCCGAGTCAGATGAGAAGATTGATATCATTTTCATCTCATGTGCATCATCTCATGTGCATCAGTTTTGGAGTTGTTGGAAGTTGTATTTCTTCAAGTTTGCCAGAGCTAGGCTAGCTGCTCCCTACTGCTTCCAGTCCTTGTGCTAAGCTAATGCTAGCATGCACCTGGACCTTTCTCTTTGGGGCTACTGGACACACAAGAGATTAAACGGATATCAACCTTCTTGTCTAAATGTATTTCCCAAAATGTCAGAGTGTTCCTTTAATACCAGCTACCAGCCAAATGCTGGTAAATGTTGGCTGTGGATGACAGGTTTGTCTACTTTGGCAGGTAACCAGCCATCGTTTGAGAGTAGCTTTTTATTTCTAAAAATCGATTCCAGAGTTCTGCAGTGCCACCATTTTAGTAAAACTAAATTCATGCGACCTTGAAAAATTGAAAAAGGAGCACGTCTGCAACTTTACATTCAAAGTGGGGATGAACACCCCCCCCCCTCCCACACAGATCAGATCCTTTTTCTCTTACATACAGTCCTGTATTTGGCAAGTAAAATGGTTACGACATAGATGCTAGTTAATATAGGGATTCACCAGAAACTGTAGCCAGTGACAGAAAGTTAGCGTCTTACTGTGATGAATGATCTGTATTCCTCTCTGTTGTCTCCCTAATATGATTTCCATTGTCATGAAAAGCAGGTCAGATTCCCTCTCTCTCTCTCAGGACTTCTGGTTCTATGTTAATAGCCATTCTCCTATCCTACTGCACTGAAACCACGGTCATTTAATGCCTCTTCATTTTGCATATCTGAACGGATCCTGGGTCGGGCCGCAGGGGGTTATGGGCATCTATAGGTCCCGAACACTGCGTGTAAGGTAGGGTACCTGTACCTGAGACAAAGAGAAACCGAGACTTTACTCCCCCTTAACGACTTCCGTCACCAGCTCTGGGGAAATAAGCAGACCGTGGACTCTATGAAATGAATGGAGTGTGATGTAAAATTGCTTGTACCAGTAAAAGTAGAGGAGGCTTATTTGATTGAGCCATAGATTTGCCATGTTTAGGGTCTTAGAAACATGTTGACATTTGTCAATTTTTTTTTTTTTTTTTTTTTTTTTTTTAAAGGGATTTTTGTTATATTTTGGGTGCATACTAATTACGTTTTTCACCTTTTTTGACGATTTACAGACAACAAAGGTAAGCTAGGCTAACCATTTGGCTAGTTTTTACATCAAATTGAGAAAATATTTTTTTTACAATATTGAAATTGACATTCCTGATATTTAAACAGTTGACAGCTATTGCACATGTCAGCTTTGTTAATTACGTGGTATTGAGTTTTCAGTGAGGACATCGCCTCCTATTCATTTTCCCACCCGAGTTCCCTCTTCCTATATTCCAACCTCTTTGCCTATACCTCCTGAAGATTTTAACTGCACTTCAGTCTCACGCACAAGTTGTGAGACAACACACAAGACACAGACATCAGCAGTTGCCAGCAGTTGTCCATCAAAAGGAGGTGATCTGGGGCGTCTTGATGGCTCACTGAGTTAAGGCATGTACCATGTGGTTGCAACATCCTGTTCAAATCCACCCCGTGACCATCATTGCATGTCATCCCCTCTCTCTCTCTCACTCTTCCCAGTTTCCTTTCAGTTCTCTATTGAAATAACCATAATAAATCATACTTTATTGTCCTAAGGGGGAAATTATTTATCTGCATGTGACCCATCCTACCCACTTGGGAGCAGTGGGCACAAGCACCCAGGGAGCAGTTCAGGGGGTTCCGTGTCTTGCTCAAGGACACTTGCTGCAAGTGTCATGAAACATGCTGCCTGGAGGAGCCATGATCGAACCAGGAACTTCCAGATTACCAGACGACTGCTCTACCTCCTGGGCCATTGCGCCCCTCCCCCTTCAATGCCCAAAGTAATATATCAACACAAAAAAAAGGAGGTCGTCTGACTGGTTAAGTCTTATAAATGATACAGAGTTCAACATACCCGAAAGCCCCTAAGTATTCTGAGGTGATGGGCAGATCCAACCTGTTATTTCTGTGCATTTCTTTTCTTAGCCAGCGTGGTTTCATAATTCACTCATCAAGTTGAAAGTTTTGTAACCTCTCGTGATTCACTTTCCATTTCCAGCTAAACTGCCTGTAACCGGAGAGACGACAATTTGATGAAGTCAGAGCCTGCAGTGAAGTGAAGTTCCGTAGAAATTTCTTCAGAATCACAGTTGGTTTTTTTACATAATTGCATGCAAGCTGTTCCATTTACTTTTGTACATTCTAGTAATAGTAGAGTAGGAATACATGTAAAGCCATTTTAACATAGACTATTTGGATGTGATTTCTACAGAAATGGTTTCACTTTCCATTCACTTGCACTAGCATTGCTAGGAGGCTGCTGCCAACTGCTCATAAACAGAAATACCATCTTTAAAAGATGTCTTCAGTGTCTTGTAGAAGTCCCAAACCTCTCCTTTAAATATGGTAGTCAGTAGAACCTTGCTTGGCCAACCCTGTTAGGGATGGAGATCATTTGAACCAGTGACATTTTGAATGCTTGAAATATGTTAAATGACAGTGATAATTTATATTAAGAATGAGAGAAAAAAATCAATCAGAATTAGAATTAGAAATTTAAATTAGAATTTACATTTTCACATAATTCAACCAATTTACTTCTTCAATTAACCTGTCAGTTCAGACATATGAGCTTTGAAGACTAAATTACTGCCAGACGTCTGTACACGACTACTTGGTACTGGATTTTTGGGACCGCTGCAGATTTGGGAGTAAAAAGATTCTGATCAATATATCAGCCGATATTCGCACATATTTTAAGCAAGGATCCCTCAAATTTGGTTATCAAAGTGTTATGAGAAAGATATGTACTAGAGGCGGGATATTTTACAGTTGAATAAACATTATTATTATTAAGCTTGCCTATTTAGCTCGACTCTGGAGCAATCTCTACCCCCTTTGCCAGTGAGCTATGGATTCCTCAAGATCTCTAGTTTCATATGATACCACCATCTTCACTCTAGCTTAAAAAATTTGCCTGCTAGAGCCCGTAAAATACGGCTTATCAACCGGCGAGATATCGGCCGGACATCACTAACATACACACACCTATACCGATATACCGGTGCTGAGCAAATATCACCGCTCAGGCTCAATTGTTTGTAAATGTACTTACTCTGACAGTGAAACTATTCATTTCTCTACGACTCTACAAAGGTGTTTCTTAAAAAGGGGAATGTCACCCATGATAAGAATTCACACATTCTTCCTGTGCCCCAGGACAGTTCAGTCAGTATTTGTGAACACGCACCACTCTCTCCTAAAACTAGAAATCAGAGAGAGAGCCCTCCAATTGGTGAATTGGGATGTAAAATCTGGGGCTGCTCCACAGACAATGAATGCGGCTCTGACTTTATGAGGCCATAAAATGTTAGTGTGAAATCTTACAACCAAATTATTTAAAATTATGAGTGTGATATTATGAGCATAATTAATCAGCTTTGTTTTTTTTGGTGGAGAATTCCATTAAGAACCACTGCTCTGCAATATACATTTTTGAATCACAGGTGTACCTGGATAATGATGACTTTCTAGAAATAAGGAATGTGCCTTTCCTCCCATCAGCTTACTTTGTCTTTAAGACTCAATACGTACTCAGAGAGAGTATAATACCACTTATGTTGATAAAATCCACTACAGGCTTTGTTACTCGCGCACATGAAGTGCTGTAATCACGTGTGTGTGTGCGTGTGTGTGTGTCTGTCTGTAACCGTAATAACTTGACTGACAAGATTTCCAACTGAGGGTTGCTAAGTGGGGACGTGAGCAATGTTGATGCAAGGTCTACACAGATTACACAATATTATAATGAGTCTCCTCAGTCTACTTAGTATTCTGCTAAATATTTATTACTGAAGGCTGGGCTTACAAGTCGGCGTGTGCTGTAGCACGGGTGTCGCATCTCTCCGAGTGCCATTCTAGTTTGTTTTGTCATTGGTTCTAAGGCATTTCTTCAATTCTCAGCTCGCTGCCTGAGCTCATGACACTAGGACTGAGAGCAGGAGACAGATAAACATGAGTTTTAAATAGCGTGTACTTTGAAGGTAGCTGTTCAAGGTCTGCTTAGGCTACATCTTGATTGATTGTCAACGCTAGAGCAAGACGGACCTGTGTTTTAAGTTATGGTGGAATCTGAAAGTTGCAAAGACATTAGTCCTACGGTGCCCACCATGACTACCAAAGTGCCCTGGAGCAAGGCACTGAATGCCCAAACTTCTCCAGGGGCACTGGACTGCAGACCCTGTGCACTGACCTCTCTGAGGAAATTCTTATGTAGGGGAGTATGTGTATCTGTGAGGGATAGCCAAGGCTTACGCGGAAAGATACATTTCAACTTGGTTGAGTAAATTGGCAATTGTGTTCCATCTTTTTCTTCTACCCTTGAAAAAATTCAATAGAGATTCCATGTATAGGCATTAACATAAACAGACTCAACTTTGATTTTATGGCTGATTCTTATTATAGAGTTGATAATATATAGCACAGTCCATTCCCTTACAGAAAAATCAGATGCATTTCAGATGTGAGCACGTGTGAATCACATGTCATTCAATCATGATCAGGTGTTGTCATTAATTCAAAGTGGTGGTAGCAGTGTCTGTGTCATGTTATGTCACTCATGTTTTGATGAGACTAAAACCAATGAAGTAAGTGAATTGATTTGCATGCAGTAGGTGCAGTAGGTACAGTAGCAGGTACTAATAGGTAGGCCTATAACCTATTAACCATTCCATCTCAAAGCTTAAAGCAACTCAGTGGTGAGTGTTGTCTTAAAAGCACTTAGTTGCATACCAGTCATTTGCAACTTAACCAGCCAATGCATCACACAGCTGTGTGCAATTAGCCCTGCCATTTCTAACAGGTAAGAGGGTCTGGAGAAGGAGCAGTGCGTGCACATTAAAGCTAACCAGGCAAGGGGTTATATTACTGACAATGTTGTTGGGGATGTTTCAACCATTGGATTAACGGGGACCAAACACAGGCGCAACATCAGCACAACATCTGTGCGCACAGCCTAGACATACAAATCAGATTACTGCATAGTCTCTGGATTATAATAAACTAGAATACAATAATAGCTAGTGCTACGAAGACTGTGAGAGTGCCTGTCAGGCTTATGGCATGGTGAGAATTCATGCTGTCTGCCATGGAGATGATGATAGCCTACAGATTCTACTCCCCCAAAACAAGGCTTACCTTTTTCAGTCTTCCAGTCCTTTTTCTTTTTGCTCATGCTGCCGGGATGATTGGTCTTCGAATTACTGTTTTTTGACTGTCGCAACCCCAGGCTCACAGCGAATGTGGTCCGGAAACTGAAAGAGAAAGTGGAGAAGCAGCCTGTGGACGATGTCTCACCTGTGAAGCTGTCAAATTTCTATAGACCTCAGTTCGTGCAAACGACCATGATTGCGCCGTAAATTATGTGTACGAATCTCGGCTGAATGATTGGCTGCCGAGAACAGGGAAGTGGATGTGCGATAGGACCGTCTGATGTGGCAATCGGATAAGACCCACACGCGCACTAGGCAGGGTAGGTTGTTTCCAACGGTACATCCCCTTGGCGTGTGAGGTGGTAGGGTAGCAACGCCGGGCCGCTGTGATGCTCACTGCATGGAGCAAAAAAAACCAAGAGAGCTCTCTGCGTTGAGCTACTGCATGTAAATGTAGCACAATATACTGATAGAATCCAAATATGACTTTAAAAGGGAGAGTAGTGCGTTTGGAAACTTTTTCTTTTATAAAAAATTCAAGAGAATATACTAGAATATGTTCTGCAGTGGGAAATAAGAGGGTATAGTCCCACGTGACTGCTGATCTACCCACTGAATTATTCTGGTTTATAAAAAGAAAAGATAGGGATCCAAAATAGGTTAATTATAGATTCATGGAAATTCATATTTCTAAGCAGGCTAGGCTATAGCCTAGTAGGCTATTGTCCAAACAAGGACGTGTAATAGATGCAAAGCATTCTAGTATAGAGTAGTGAGTCACCACTAGGGGCAGAGTGGCTAAGTGAGTGAATTACTGAATGAATGAATGAGGGAGGGAGGGTGTGAGTAAGTAAGTGAGTTGGTGACATTGCCGATCATAGAGGTGCTTCGCATCTAAAAAGATTGTGCAAAATTGACTATAGATTACCAGAAATTTATCACAGGCTAATCTGTGAAGGCTGAAATCTCTCTCTCTCTCTCTCCATATATATATATATATATATATATATATATTCAGTTCTTGAACGTTCTAGATTATACCGTATCATGCTCTCATACATTTAAGACATTCCTATCACTTTGAACCATGTGCTATTTTTAAAATAGCCTTAGAGGGTATAGAATAATGAATCAACAGAATAACAGAAGTGAATGTTGGAGTGAATGGGCCTCCCAGTGGGGAGTTGCCTCCCCCATATCAGACTCTTATCTATTTTAGTGCCACAAATACGATAGAATTATACCCATACATTTTCCGCATGTGAAATATCCCATTAGGCCTATAGAGAATAATCTGTCTCATGGGTACGATCACAGGACAGTGAAGAACAGGTGTGTGCGCGAGTGTGTTTGTTTGTGTATGCATGTGTTAACTTTTCACTATGGACTTAGAGAAGACAAGAGGCATGCCCAAAGCTGAGAACCAAAAATGTGGACTGCTTATCAAACCAAACCTGGGAAACAGGTGTCAGGTAACTGACAAATGCCTCCACAACAGTCATTGATGACGTTGTCCAATTATCTATAAGTAAAGGATGTCTGCATTCATTTTTGCACTCATTTTTTGCAGATAATGGAAAACAAATCATTTATCTGCAAAAGAAAAAAAATTAAAAAGAAAGAAAAAAACAACAACAACCCTGTCCATGGCCAGGGAAAAACAAAAGGAAAGGAGAGCAGGGAGTCTTCAGGTGAGCAGGGAGAGAAAGTGAAATTCTTCTTCTTCTTCTTCTTTTTGTCATTGTTGTTGTTGTCTTTTAACTGCTGTTGGCATCCAACTTAAAGGGCAAACCCTAAAGCTTCCCAGGCTTTGTGGGCCTTCTCACAGCACTGCTATCTCTCTGTAGTGAAGAGTCTAGAAATAGAACATATAGATTAGAAGACAACAAGCAGCAAAACAGCAGGGCTAGAAAAAGATCAGGCCATGACATACACACACTTAGGTAGTACACACTCACAAATGATAGAGACAATATAGGCCTAATTCTTAATTAGCTTACAGTATAGGTTACACAACAACAGATAGAATACATTTGCCTGGATTCAGCCACAGAATCACCACCTAGTTTTTAATTATTTTGTGATTCAGGGTCTGGTCCTGCTGCCCTGATTGGTGCTTTCTCTTGTCCTGCTGCCCTGATTGGTGCTTTCACTGGTCCTGCTGCCCTGATTGGTGCTTTCTCTGGTCCTGCTGCCCTAATTGGTGCTTTCTCTGGTCCTGCTGCCCTGAATGGTGCTTTCACTGGTCCTGCTGCCCTGATTGGTGCTTTCTCTGGTCCTGCTGCCCTGATTGGTGCTTTCTCTGGTTGGAATTCCAACCGAATCTGTGTCCATTACTTGGCAGAGTCTACTGAAACCTATCAGGTTGTTGACCAGAATAATAAAACCTGAAATCGGCCAGATTGAAAGCACTCTCAGACTGAATAATTAAGTGAAATGGAATGCAATTCAGACTGAGTATCAGGGAAAGATTACATGTGTTGATTAGTTGAATGTTGAAGGAGTGTGTGTGTGTGTGTGTGTGTGTGTGTGTGTGTGTGTGTGTGTGTGTGTGTGTGTGTGTGTGTGTGTGTGTGAGTGTGCTGTGTGTGTGTGTGTGTGTGTGTGTGTGTGAGGGCTCCTACCAGCGTGTAGGTAGGCCAGGTCTGGGTTCTCTATATCGGGGTGATATTCCTTCAGGTGGTTCCTGAAGTCCATGGGTGCGTTGGTGTCGTATTCACACTTAGGACAGTTGTACATCTTAACTCCGTCGTGTCTCCCAGTGTGCAGGATGTGCTTCCTGATGTTCTCAGCACAGTTGGATCTGTAAAGAGAGTGTGGTTGGGCAATAACTCAATATTATCGTTTACGGT
>OMKL01133431.1:0-11461 GCA_900302295.1 Parasudis fraserbrunneri
ATTAGCTAAGTTTGACAATCCGGAATTAACATTACATATATAATGCCATTGTGACTATTCACAAGATATCTATGACATCATTCTGACGACTCAAGGACCCCAATTTAAACAAGTTGAAAGACTTATTTGGGTTTTTATCCGATTAACAGACCTCATACTGAACTGTTCTGTACTGTGTAAACTGTACCGGTGTATGTTGAAGTATGTTGTTTTGTTAATAAAGAATCTCAATCAATCAATCAATCACCAGTTATATCAACAATATCATCATCATCACAATCTATGATGATCAACACAATCTTAATGCTCATCATCATCATCATCATCATCTACTTCTACATAAAAACATTGATAAAAACAATGTCATATTTGTCATCATCGTCATCGTCATCATCATCATCATCATCACTATCAATACAGGGTCTTAGTGCCATGCCAAAAAGGACTTATTCCTCTCAGGGTAAGTGGATCCAATCTCAAACCCACAGGCCATCTGTCTGCTGGGTTGGTAGACATCCTCTTACAAAGATATCATCTTATATAAACGGACAAATGGACAAACAAAAGCTGACGATCAATAAAATTCGAATGAAGGCTACTCATGAATTAACTAAAAGTGTTTTGTCACTGCTATTCCTCCTACCGTTTTGAAGCTACCAGCTCCAAATTTGCTGGGCATCTTTAGGGTATGCCCGTGGGGATTGCTTGTGCTTTTCGAATGGATAGCTTACTTCTGTCCTTTCTTTAACTATTTTCTTCATACCTTTCTTCTCATAAACTTATAAAGGGGCATGGCTATTATCAACTTTTAAGCTAGAGCCTCCCAACTTGCTTAACAACTTAGGACACACACACACCTTTCTTCTCCTTTTTCCATCACTCTATCCTACATAACCTCTTACTCACCGATTGTTAATCCTTAATACAGTTTACACCGTTTGTCGTAGAGAGTTGGAGGATGGCTTGTTGGACTCAGGAAAGGGTCATATGTCAATAAACTAAGCCCCACCCCTTTTCCTGGTTGGTCTATCTTTGATCCCTCAGAACTATTAGAGTTGGGAGATGGCTTGTTGAAAATGTTAACATCTTTCTGTCAATTACAGCTTGGCTTTGTCAAGCCATCTTAAAGTTTATTCACAAACTTTACATTCTAGTTTAAATTAGTATTTAAATTAGTCAGAATTTAACAACTCCTGTTGATCATGAACATGCTTAAAGCAATAACTCTGGTGCCTGCTGGCCTTGAGCGGTACTACCTCGGTGCTTAGAATGCATTTCCCATGAGTGTCTGTGTGCTTTCATTTTTGCTTGTAGATTTTCTACAGAGCGAATTCTTGGTTTCTTGGTGGTCAAGGTGGCTGCATATTTGCTTTACATTGTTGCAGAAAATACCCTGTGTTCTGTGTGCAAAGAAACAATCACATCTCATTCGTTCTAGGTATACATCTGATATCACGAGAAGGCTGACCAAGCTGGTCACACCAGACCATTTGAGGCTATAGCAGCGAAAGTGAGTGGTGTGTTGAAGCACCAGTGTTTGCAATTTGTCCTGTACACACTCCAGAACTTAATCACTTCATATAAGTTACACATTGTAGCTTTAAAGGTTTGCCAGGAAAATCAAAAGCAAAAATGTATTATTCTTATTCTTAATAACAGTGAAGTGCCCTCTTCTGGCCTTTGTGAGAATATAAAATGTTATTGTTAACACAAAAAGCCTGATATGTCATTCATGGGTGTAATGTGGCTCCGTGGGCTAACCATCCAGACAAGTTGGGAAGTCAGAAATTCTGAGTTCCCACTAGGAAAAATGAAATGGAATGACCTTTGAAGTTGGAATTCCAAGTAGGAAACCTGGGCATGATCACTCAACTACGGCGATCGTGTCAACATGGCAGCATATGCTATAAACTGTAAACAACATTTTTTTATTAGTTTGTAATCAGGGTGGGGAGGGTTACTTTATAAATGTATTCCTTTACAATGACAAATTACCTGTTGAAAAATGTATTCAGTAACTTACTCTAAGAATCACAATATTAAAGTAATCTAATCCGGTTACTTTCAGTAACTTTTGGATTACCTCAATGACAAATATGTTCGATGCTGACAGCATTTTTACCGCAGGCAGGCATAGGACTGTGAACAATGATGTTCTTCTCCTTTTCTCATTTAAACACAAGTTGTACTGAAATTTCCACCCAGTGGAGGCTCATTTCTCACCTGAAGCCATTGTGCTGCACTGTCTTGCCCTTGTGCGGTTGAGAAGTCTCTGTGCTGCTACTACCAGGCTGTATTGGAATACAGTTAAAAAAAAATTATATCCTCATTACGTAATGCCTGTTATTGTATTCCATTACTCCCCAAGCCTGTTTGTAATCTTTAGAAGACAATGGTCCATGGTTCTCCCATAGATAAATTACATATCTATGGTTTCTCCCTCAGTTTTTCTGAGCTGGACATTGGTACACACAGAGGTCATAATTCCGATCTCCCAGCTGGGGGCTTCTGACCTCTGACTTTGAGCGCAATACACGCAGCATAAGTCTCAAAGCAACAATGTGTAACTTTAATTAAGTTCTGGAGCATGTACAGAACAAATTGCGACCACCAGTGGTTCAACACACCATTCACTTTCACTGTAGCCTTAAATGGTCTGGTCCGACCAGCTCGGTCAGCCACCTCGCGATACCAGACGTATGCCTAGAGCAAGACATGATGGTTTCTTCATGCACAGGAAATGTGTATGTATAATGTACACAATTTCTAACCAGTATAACAATATATACTATAAATGCTAATTAACTTATAAATACTTATCAGCTCTTCAGGTTACGTTTGTTGCTGGTTTGTTTCTCAACCTATTAAGTTACAGATGCGACAGAGTAAAGACACTCATGGGAAATGTACGGTAAGCACCAAGGAAGTACCGCTTGCTGCCAGCAGGTGCCGCAATTACACATTATCGCATACCAGTCTACCAGTCAAATTTTGACTTCTTGCCATTACCGGAGATTGCGCCTGTCTTTTAACTAATTTTGTGTTCATCGGTGTATACGGTGTGTGTTTTAGCAGATCTCAGCCTACCTCATTTAATGCCATTCACACTGTCATTGATGTTTAAGGCACATAAGTATTTGTGATGTTTTGGGTAGGCGCACCAATGCCTTTTTTTCCTGATCGAGCAAGCAAGAGTGTTTTGTATTGAGCACCCACTGATACATAGTTCTGAAATTAGTACTTTAATTGAGAACTGTTTTTTGGGGTTTTTTCTACACCTAATTTATTCTGTAGAAAACTGTGAGGGAAAGCATTCTTTCTACATAGGTACATTAGTAAGGTTTTATCTACTAAAATGCTGACCTCCCAAATGCTGACTTTTAGTTTCCAATGTAACTGTTAGATTACAGTTTCATTGATAGAGTATGAGTATTGTAGCCTGGTACCGGACCGATACGCGATACTGGTATCAGTAACGGTGCACCTCTATAACCTATTTAATGTCATCCCCCTCTATCTCTGTAATCATCCCTGTCACTGTCCCATACTATCTTCTGTAATAAAGCAGGCATGCCATGAAAACAATCTTTTCAACCTCTTGTTCCTATCAGACAAAGCATTAGGCTGGACTATTCCCCAAAACATCTGTATGAATACACTGCCAGTATCCGGCAACCCAAACACGCATACCTGGCAATGCAAACATCTGTTTCCTCTTGCTACCTATATTTTCTATCTGTAGCCTACATCCTAAATCCCAACCATCCATCAATGTATCTTCTGCTTGCACATCTTCCTCCACATTGGGTTTATGACTTCATCAGAGTAGAACCCAGTCTACTCCTTGCCATCATTCAGTCTGCAAGTGGCACTGCCACGATGTCATGTACAGCCTGTGCAGATTTAGAACTGGATTCTATCTGCCACCACACTAAGTAGATGTTGCTCTCCACCACTCGAGAATTGATAAACATGGTCAGAAATCCCTCCAGAATACCACATTAAGACACCAAGATCTTGAGGGACACCATAGAAAAATTCATGCTGTGATTTGGTATCAGAAAATGTTGACATTTGGAGATTTCTGTAAGAATTGCATTTTTCAGCGATTGGATGGCGAGCACTTCTGTTCTGGAAATTGCTCAGAAACCCCCCCTTATGGCCAATAAACCTAGGAAACCCATACATACTCTGAATGACGTAGTTCTCTAGTTTTTGGTTGTAAAGTTTTATGAGGCTGTGATTACCCTAGCGGTCAGAATAGGTCATTTTATACAGTGAGGTCAAGTTTCAGAAAAATGGTCTCACTACAATGAAATGGCTACTATGGGGACTAGCATCATCACACATGAATATGATTGGGCTCATTAGATCCACAAGATCTCAGATTTCCAGTCATACCTAATTTATGCAATTCCAAGACTGCTTAGGGATCCCAGTATGCAGAAATTGTCAAATACACCATTTTTAGAATAGGCGAAAATAACACATTTGTACTGCATGCAATGAACTGCATGGTTCTTGCCCAAAACTGCAAAACTGGATTAGCATTAAGTGGGCAAGTCTGTAAAGGGGAGACTTGTGGCTACCCAAAGAACCCATTTTCATTCAGATATCTTGAGATGAGAGGTCAAGGGACCCTTTGGAAAATGGCCATGGCAGTTTTTCCCCCACCAAAATTTAGCCCAACCTACTGATATTTAGCCCCCTTCCCGACTGCTGGTTGGTACCAATGGACACCTAGTTTCATATGATACCACTACCTTTGTGCTAGCTCAAGAAATGAGTGCGCTAGAGCCTCTGAAAGACTGAAAGACAAAACGGGGCACAAGCAGTGCGGTTTTTGAGGGTTAACACAAAACTCTGGTGTTTAACTCAAAATAAACAAGCAATACATATTTTCTCTGTCTTTCTTAGTATGCATGTCATATGGTATATTCACGCTCCAAAATGCTAACAAAATGGATCTGTATTGTTAACTCAGTTAAGCTTTTGAGATGTGTTCTTAATATACAGACATTTATGTATGTTTTGGATGCTATACAGTAGCACTTAAAACCTTTTGGCAAAACAACACAATCCCTAAAATGTTCATTTTGAATAAATTCATGAGACCAGTGAGATCATCTACTCAGGGCTTGCTTGACACATCACACACCCATGGAACGTTAGCTTGCATAGCCTTCCATGGGTCTGACGTGTCAGTAAGAGCTAGCTTGCATAGCATTCCATGGGTGTGACCTGTCAGTCTAGATCACAGTTAATAGTTACAGTTTAAAGTGGCTGTGCTTTTGAAATACAAAAAATAATTGAACTGTAGGAACTGAGGGTTTCTCTACATATTTGTCAACTATGGCTAGGATGGGTGCAGAATGGTGGACTTACAAGTGCTTGCACTGTAGGCTATACTACTGCTGTATAAATGCTGGGTGGGAGGTTAGAAGTGCAATTAACAGGGAAAGAACCATATGACCTTGGAGATGCTCTTGTTAATCAAGCATTGAACTCAATGGTATTCTAAGAGGATCTCTACAGTCATATTATTCTGCAAAATATTCTTCTTTTCTAGAATCAATCCATAGCATATGTGCTTATACTGTTGCAATTGCAAAGTCTGAAGTTCAAGCTTTCACAGATTACACAGAAAGTCTCCCTATGTAAGAATGTATGGTGATATACATTTTTATGAACACAAACACTAGAGGGTGACAGTCACCACTTTCCCTCCCCATAAGCACTCATGGAATGTCTCTTGGCCAATCTCAATGGTGTTTAGCACTAAATATTGTTTTATAAAAACAGGACAGCATACATCAACATTTACTTTTTATCATTTTTAATGAACTACTTTTATGCAAAGCAACTTATTGTGTAAAATAAAGCCAGCAAAGGGAAACACTCCCTAGAAAACTCAAGTGCTTCAGTTGGAGTACATAACAACCATAGATAATAGGAATAATTATATTTATGACCTGTTTAATGTAAAAAAAAAATGATTACCTCCCACGCTGTGGAGGTGGTCGGTAATCACATAAATGACTTCCACACATACTGTATATCCCACGCTAAGAGAAAGCACATACCTGATAGTCATCCATGGTGGGGGTGTACAGTCTGCAATCGAATGACTTCTGATGAGGGAAAGAATAGACTCTGCATGTGTACAGGCAACGGTCAAAACAAACCATGATACACCAACAGAGGCCTTTCGCGGAATGTTTTTAGAATGCCCATTTGTCCTCCATGTCGGAAGAGACACCGTTTGCTATGCGCAAAACAAAGGTTGCTATGTGCTGATGTGAAATATATCAACAAAAATGTAATAATTTGGCATCTTATTGCTAGATCTTGTAAACAAGTTACAGTGAAACAGTAATATCATGCTTTTCCAATGTTTTACCTAGTCTACCACTGCACAGAAATTAAGCATTTTCTTTCAAAAGTGGTTACCAATGGTTACAGGTAGCCACATTGGAAGAATGACAACTACACAAACATTCTGTGCAAGGCCTCTACTAACAGTCAGCCTAAATATTACTGTTGGTGGGCGAAAACCTTGTATTTCCAAAAGGGTCAACTTTTCATTAATGAAGAAAAAAAAACAGCCTCAGGGGTTGACACTTGTATATTTTTTAAGTTAAAAGCTACATGATGTTTTCAGTGGATAAACTATGGGGCTAACTCATGTCCCTCGCTTCTTAGTGCCGTTTGAATGCTGTGCACTACTATAGCACTAATAAATATTTTGTTGCAATCAAGGAGCTTCCTACTTCTATATATATATATTTTCATTATTTTGGGCCAGCTTGGAAGCCCTTCCCCCACTGTTTTTTGTGGTTACCTGTTAGACAGCGTGCCGTGCTGTCAGTGTGACGTGCTGTCCGTTTATATAAGATGATATCTATGTAAGACTTAGACTTACCCTTGCCAGACCCAGGTCAACCATGTAAAATTTCAAGTAAAAGCATGACAATTACCAAAATTGGAGATACAAGGTTTTCATCTGACAGCAGCAATGTGGGAATAAGAAATAGATATGCTCTGATTAACATTTAACCTTTACTGTATTAAATTTAAAACATATTCAGACACTCCATATCAAACATGCCGCAGGCGCTGACAGTGCTGGATTACATTTGTGTTTAAGTTGTTAAAGTTGTTAAGTCTTGTTTACATTTGTGTTAAAGTTGTCAAAGCTACCATGTTTTGTTTACATTTTATATTCAGACACTCAATAGCAAACACACGGTAAGTGTTGACAGTGCAGATTGCATGTATGATAAGTTATCTTGAAATAATTTATCCCTGAAATCATCCCCTTGTTTACATTCAATAAACCTAGATCAGCTCTCCTAAACAACCAGAGTCCTGGAGAATTACTCTATGTCCTAAAAGTCAACAATTTTTTTTACAAAATGCAGTACCAATGGTTTGACTTAGTCCCAGGATCGAGAGACAATCGCTACATCTCTGCAAAAACGTCAGTGTACATTTTACTCTATAAGAGTACATTTGCAACTTAGATTTACACGCAAATGCACGCACTCGAGCTGGTGCCAAATGTACACTTGTAAAGTCAGAATTTTGACAAAATCGTAGCAGTAGCCTACTGTTACAGTAAAAGGCCAATTTGGTGATATGATGTTTCTGCAGCACACTAAACATATAGGAACCTACAATTAATAAAACCTGAACATTGAAAGATCCTGTTGAAATAAAATAACATATATAAAACACGCATGCCAAATACTTGGCAAAGTCTAATTCACTGTTTAGATTTTGTATAGCTTGATATATATTGAAAATATAAATTCGACTGAGGCTCAAAGAAGAAAAAAGATAGGATATCCAACATACCATTTCCTTGACTTCCTTGAGGAGGTCTTTTACCACACCGACACTCTCGCTGCTGCAGTCCTGGCCGCGCGCCTTTCTGGGAGTCAGGACGTGCAGACAGATGAGCCCCACAAAGACACTCCTGAGAGAGACATGTCTCTGTCTGCCTTTCAGCATGGCATGAGCAAAGTGCGGTTTACATCATCCACTGTTTCCCATCATCAAAGATCCACTGATCAAAGCGTCCGCTCATCAGATCATATCCACACGACTGCAGATTTTAAAACGCTCAGGAAGCCCACTTGGTTTTTGTGACCACCTAGAAGGAAAAAGTGAAAAAAGGATACAAAATGAATTTTACATCTTTTCCTTGTATAAGGTTTCCGAAAGGGTTCAAATAGCCTTATGTTCTCTGCTGTTGGTACCTCCAAGTCCCCCAGTCTAAAAACCAGGGAAGATCCCAGGGTTCTTGAGCAGGGGCGTGGCAAGAAATTCTGGGGCCCCCTCCCCTCCCCATATGCGACTCATGCACACAACTCCAGACAATCTATCACATTATTGACTAACGATTTTATAAGCACATCCATAGTGGAAATAAGGGCAGCACTGTTATTACCATACCTTGAAAACTTGCCCCATGTTTAAAGGACAATTTTGCTTTAAGGACTATACCAGTCTTTTTGACATGTGGGTTCCAAGTCATTCCTTGTCTTGCCTTCTTTTTTCATAATCTTTTAATGTTACTGAAACATTTTCTGATTCACCACTGCCATAGGCTTCCACTGTATCTGAAAATGTGTCTTAAACACCACATAAACCTATGAAAGACAACACATCTGACTATAATGCCATGCAAACATCTGAGGTGCATTTATTTTCCTGAAAGGTTGCTCTACTGTGCCTTACTGCGGTGTCTAGGAAGAAGAGGAATTCCTCCTAAGAGACTTTATTATTATTATTACTGTGCTTGAGTCTGTCCTATTTGCTATTATTTTCCTCCTTTGCATAGTAACTCCACGGGGTAGAGTTTTGTGTAGCCATGTCTGCCAAGTTCAGTTCAGTCCCATTCATTTCAGTTCCCATTAAGTTCAGTGAGTCAGCTGCGTTCAGTTCTTCATCTTTGATGTAGCTGTGATTTAAGTTGTCTGTTGGATCCTCTGTCTTTCTGTTCCTGGTGGTACAAACGCACTTGAAATGCGGTTCAGTTAATGATAATCAGAAATGGCAATAACATTCCAAACCACCTAAGAGGTGCTGACACGGGAAAGAAAGACAGGTACTGTTAAGATAACACACCGTGCCTGTGTAAATCAAAGGTGTTTCTTTTATGGACTTACAGGAGAATATCCTCCAATGGGACTTCAGAAAAAACCAGGATGAAATCCAAGAGTAAATCCTGTTGAAGTGTCAGTATTTCCAAGTATGTTGCTTCTTTCACACAGGCTGCAGCACATCTGTAGTAGTGACTCAAGGTGATCATAAGTATAGATATAAAACCAGTCAACGGGGGTGCGTTCAGCAGGTTAAGGTGTAGTCCAAGACGTTGCGAGTTCGAGTCTAACTCTCGACGTGCTGTTGCATGTCATCCTCTCTTCCTCTCTCTCTCTCTCTCTCCAGTCCTTTTATTCTTACTTTCTACACTGACTAACTATACTGTATCCATACAAGTAGAGAAAACACGAAATGGAAAGATAAAATGTATCTCTCTCTCTCTTTCTCTCTCTCTCTCTCTCTCTCCTCTGTGGTATCCCCAAAGAAATGGCATAAAAAAAAAAAATTCCAGTTCCCCCGAACACAGACAGAAGACAGCTGTCCTGTTAATCCCTCCTCACGCATGTCCCTCTGCATACGCTGAAAAGAAATAGGGCTTATGTGGTCAGTCTGCGAGGTGGAAAGCACACAGCTGCAGCACCATGCCTGCTCAAGTGGCGTGGAGAGGAAGAGAGATGAGGCAAGCTTTCAGCAATGCGTATACACTCCTTTCTTCTCCTCCCTTTCCTCCCTCTCCTTTCCCCATTCTCCTCCTCTTCTCCTTGCTCTCTCTATCTGAATCAGTACAGTCTTTTAAATCTCTCCTATCTTTACAAGCATGACTTGTCTAATAACTCTTAGATTCTGCTTTTAATTATTGCTCTCAGTCAGACAGTCTTTCTTGCTTTTTAATTGTTCTCTTTACTCCTTTTATTGCACTTGTGGTTATTTTGTATTGAGGTTTGGTGATTTAAGTTTTTGCAACTCTGTTTTTGAAAAGCTGCTAAACCAAGTACAATCCTCCAAGTGGCTGGAAACCTATTGTATCTGTTAGGATTCTTCTTCTTATTATTATTATTTTTCTCCACTAAAAGTATCTGAGGCTCAGCGGCCATAAGTTCTAGACAAACCACATTTGGTAGGAAGGTTCCTATGGCCCCCCACTACTCAGGCACTACAAATCACCTATGTTGGCCAGATGGTGGCGCTATAACAAAGGGTCATGCTTAAAAGGCCTTATCTTATGGCCTTGGCTATACAAGTGTAATATCAATGCCTGACCTCACCCTCTCCTCCCTTGAATACAATGCTCTTTCTGTATCTAGTCCATTCAATCTCACCATTGTTGTTCTCTATCGCTCCCTCCAGGTCCCCTTGAACACTTTCCAGATGAGCTGGACATGCTTTTAAGCTCCTTCCAAGACCACTTATTTGTATCCTTTTCACTAACTCTTGTGCTAAACCACAAACCCCAACTCACATTGTCTCATTCAGACACAACCTCTGCTCCCTGTCTCCCTCCACCCTCTCCTCTGACATCCTGTCTGCTCTACTACCCTCGAGTGAGACTTTCTCTGCTCTCCCCTCAGATACGGCAACCTCTACCCTCTTTTCGGCCCCCTCAACCTCCTTCGACAAGCTCTGTCCCCTCGCCAAGAAGCCTGCCAGCCGTTCCCCACCCAGGCTGTGACTGACTGACGCAGTTAGAGAAGAAAGACAGAACCTGAGAGCTGCAGAGAGGAAGTGCAAAAAGACCCGCCTCCTTGGTGACATCACTGCTTATCACGACATCTTTCAAAAACATTGCTACTGCCAAAGCCTCTTTCAAGTTTCAAGTTTCAAGTTTCAAGTTTTATTTGTCACATGCAGTTACACCACAGTGAAATGCTTTTTTCCATGTTCTTCTAGAATGTGCTCAAGGTCGGATAAAAAAAGACACTAAATACACTGAATACAATACAATAAAATACAATGAAAAGATGTACAGTAACATTAAACTATAAATAAAACAGCTACATAAAACTACAGTAAGTGTGGACAGTATAAACAGTATGGACAGTATGGTATTTACATTACATGATAAGTGACAGAGTGTTAAGTGATGGAGTGATAAAGTGATGTGCAATATGGTGCTGTGCAAATCAGCATGTGTCTGAGTTGAGCAGTCTGGTGGCTTGGGGGAAGAAGCTCTTCCTGAGTCTCTCTGTGCTGGCCATGAGACTCCGGTAGCGCTTGCCTGACCGCAGCAGTGCAAAGAGGCAGTTGTTGGGATGGCTAGAGTCCTTTGCTATCCTCTTAGCCTTGGCTCTACACCGCCAGTTGTAGATGTCCTGGAGGGTAGGGAGCACACCTCCAGTGGTGCGCTCGGCGGACC
>OMKL01133432.1:0-11015 GCA_900302295.1 Parasudis fraserbrunneri
TAGAGCGGTCATCTGGTAATCTGAAGGTTAGGGTTAGCAGTGTCTCAGGAGGTAGAGCGGTCGTCTGGTAATCTGAAGGTTAGGGTTAGCAGTGTCTCAGGAGGTAGAGTGGTCGTCTGGTAATCTGAAGGTTAGGGTTAGCAGTGTCTCAGGAGGTAGAGCGGTCATCCGGTAATCTGAAGGTTCCCCGTTCGATCCCGGCTCCTCCCGGCAGCGTGTCGATGAGCAAGACACTGAACCCCTAACTGCTCCTGACCGCCATGATCAGTGTGTGTGTGTGTGTATAAGGCATACGTATTTAAAGCGCTTTCGATAAAAGCACTACATAAATTACCATTTATAGGTGCTCAGAAGTGCGTGTAGTCGTTGAGCGTGTGGATGACGAATCTGCCGTTGCAGCTTGGCCAACTGTGTGACGGAGGAACTGATTGAGCAAACACACACACGTATGAACAAACAAACCAGCCAAACAGGCAACCCACAAATGTATTTTCTTTATTTAACCAGGCAAGTTGGCTAAGAACACATTCTTATTTACAGCAACGGCCTGGGGAGTAGTTGCAGGCGGAGGGAGGTTGCCGTTGATATCAGCCAATTAATGGGGAGGGATGATTAGGTGGCCTTGATGTCAGAGACCTGATTGGGAATTTGGCCAGGAACGTCGGGGAACCCCCTACTCTTTACGAAAGGCGCCCTGGGTTCTTTAACGACCAAATTCAGTCGGGACCTCGGTTTAACGTCTCATCCGAAGGACAGCACTCGCAACTGTACGGTGTCCCTAGTAACCAAATAGGTTGCGGTGTGTGGTGGCCACCTTCTTGTAGGCAATGGTTATAGAGATGGTCCTTCTGTACACCTCATAATAAAGAGATAAACAGAGAGAGAGAGAGAGAGAGAGAGACAGACACACACACACACACAAAGTATAACCCTGTCGGAGTAAACCAGTACTGTAGATATTAGGTAGAAGCTCAGATATAGCCTAAGGTCATAGTTACTATGTGGAAGATGGTTAATTAGATTTTTTAAATCCTTAATCTTCAACTCCAGAGAGGCCTCTCATAGTCCCCAGTTGGGAATCGCTGTTATTACCGAGGATTTCCTGAGGCTTTTTTCTTCCTTTTTAAATAAAGACAAGCTAAAAGTGGTGCGTCTGAACAAGAACATTGGTTCTCATCCATGTTGGTGGCGCTCCTGTGTGTGCTCACGACTTCGTGGTTTTGAGTCTGGCTCACGACCTGTGCCCTATGTTATATCCTCCCACCACTACTACCATCACCACCCTACCACCACCATTACCACCACCACCATTACTACCACCACCTATGAGGAACATCCCTTTTCAACTTTCCTCCAAAATACAAATGGATAATCTGTCATTCAAACTTATAAACAAATGTGTAAAAAACAAAAAAACTGACAAAAAAACAAAAAACAGGCATGGAGACATGTTTTCATTCTCTAGTTGATTGATGGAGCTTTTGAAACAAGGACGAATGGTGGACAACAGGTAAACACGAGTTTTTAATTTGTGTTTGCTATATCTTGTACAAGGTTTGTTTACATTGGTAACGTTTGTAAACACTGGAGCTAAACAGACCTATATTCTACTTTATAATAGGTTAAGAAAGTTCCAAAAACCTTATTTTCCATCTACAAATCAAACCAAGATCCGAAAAAAAACGGGACTGGGGCTTTAAAGTAAACTGATCCATAATACGCTCTTTGATACAGTGAGTAAACGTGTGTCTCCCCCCCCCCCCCCCCCCCCCCGTGTGTTTCAGCCTTGTGTCGGCGGGGTGATGCTGATCGGTGCTCAGGCTCCCGGCTCCTCCCCCCTTCAGCGGTACCGCAGTGCAGCTGGTCTCAGCGGCCCCCGACAAGGTTATCTCCACTCAGAGGCCTCGGAGCCAAGAGGTGCCCTTCAATTACGCCTCTGGCCAGCACAACACTACATGACAAACATATGAGATTAATGTCACCTTGTCAGAGGCAGAGGCTGGTATAAAAAAAATAACACTTTTCTTGGTTCTTTATTTTTATACAGTATGTAAGCTATTTTTTTTAGTTTGAACTAATTATTACTTTTATATTTAATTATTCTTAGGCTACTTCCTGGGTACTGTCTATTTGCCCTCGTTACTCTTATTTTGGTTGCTTGTGACGTTGGTGATAGAAGCATTTGAGTTCATTCTACTGCTGGACTTGTAAACTGCTCTGGATGAGAACCATAGAATTACCAAAGAGCTTAAGAGTATAGGGAAATCATGTCCCCACTGGAAACTCAACGTCATTCACGTCATTAATGAAACTGACCTCAGTGATGTGTGCAACAGCGATCAACTGCTATAATATCAGGAATGTCAATTTCAATATTGTAAATAAAATATTTTCTCATTTTCTCAAAATTAGCCAAATCGCTAGCCTTGCTCAGACTCCTGTCGGTACGTTGTCAGAAAAAAAGGTGAAATACGTCATCAGTATGCACCCAAAATATAATAAAAATAACAAAATTCACTTAAAAAAAAAAAAAAAAGATCAGCTGACTGACATTCCAAGTTTAAATTGTCAATATGTTTCTAAGACCCTAAACACTGCAAAGTTGTTCCTAAATCAAATCAGCCTCCTCTACTTTCACTGGCGTAAGCAAATTTGTGTCCCACTCCGTTCATTTCGTACAGTCCTCAGTTTGCTCATTGTCCCAGAGCTGACGACGGAACTAGCCGGGGAGTTCCACATCTCAATATCCTCTCCGTCTCAGGAATTACGACAGATCCCGCGTGCCCCAGTCATTACAGGAGGCCTTCAGCTCACTGCTGCCTCCTGCTGGCCACAGATGGGGAGGCAGCGATGACCAGAGAAGCGGGCCTGTGACTGGAATGTCGCGGGTTAGACTCCTAGCCTAGCGGGAAGATATGGGTGGAGGAAGTGAATGAATAACACTCTTCTCTCCCTTCGCAATAACCCCTGAAGTGCCCTTGAGCAAGGCACCGAATCCCAACCGGAAGCTGCTTATTGGCCAACAGTGTCAAACTGTGGAAAACGGAAACAAATGATAGGAAAACATCTAAAACTTTTACATTCACAGAAAAGTAATTATTATCAGTTGTTTTATCCATTTCTGAAGTGGTTAATTTAATATTAATATGTATTTCATATTATATGTATGTTTATTTAAATATTTTAAATTAAATTGAAATTCTGGATGATAAAACATAAATCAGTTGGTTTTATTAATGTCACTTACTGTTGTGCAATGCAGCAGTAAGTCATCATAATGTTAGTGAAAAATATTGTCTATATACATGTTATTCAATGTAATACGTCAGTAGCGGCTACAAGTGATGTGTTTTCTTTACAGTTAGTCTTCATCCATGTTCCTTCACAACTGACAAAGTTGTTTTCGGAGTTTCATCATCATCATCATCATCATCATCAGTATAAATACAGTAACATTTGAAGTGCTTGTAAAATACATAGGTTTGGCAGTCCAGATTCACTGCCTACAGCTATGTTATTTCAGTGGAGACGACATGTACAAATACTAGTAGAAAAGAAATACTACAAAAATAACTTTCGCGCAGAGAAACCAGTCCTTAGCTCCTGGCTTCCCCGCGGAGACTCCACTTGAAGGGAGCAGTCCACAGAGTGATGACAGGTCTGTTTGGGAGCTCAGCTCCATATGAACCATGTATCCATCTCAATCCCGCGACGAAGACACGGCCTTTGTTGTCCTCGCATTGATGAAATCCGCCTTCCTGTACCCAGCCTGTAAAAAAAAACAAAAAAAAAACACGAGAACTCAAGTCAACTGGATAAAACCGGATCAAACCTGATGTTCTAACCACTCATCTGTCTTGTTTTGTTTTTCTAAATTTGCTCTATGAGGCCATATTATCAACTGCCGCGCAAGCAAGCTAACCCCCCAGAGACCTCATTTAGAAAACAGTTTCACTGGATTTCATCATGTGATTCTATCAAATAGGATGGAAGGCAAAACCACTTAGCATCAAAACACTTGAGTAAGGCAGAGGTAAGTATTTTTTGCCATTGATATATCACAGAAATATTGTAGAAAATCTATTAAAACTGCTCATTTTGACATGAAGCTGAATCTTTTAATAAAGCACGAATACGTTTTTCGTGTACGTTAAAGGGGAATGCCACCCCTTGTTATTGCTGTTATTCAGTATTTGTGAACATGCACCACACTCTCCTACAGCTAGACATCAGAGACAGAACCCTCCAATCACTGATGTAACTAGGATTTAAAACCTGGGGTTGATCCATAGACAATGAATGGCACTCTGAATTTATGACGCCACAAAATGTTTGTGTGAACTCTTACACCCAAATGAGGTTTTAATTCTAGTTAATTTGGGTGTAAGAGCTAAGAGCTCAGATCCAACGAAGTGCGTGTGTGTGTGTGTGTGTGTGTGTGTGGTAGCCACCTTCTTGTAGGCTCCATGGAGGTCAGTGTGACTCCACATAGTGTGTAGCAGGATGCAGGCAGCCTGGCCGGCTCTCGATGGGCCATAACTAAAGACATAGAAAGTAAGTTTGAAATTAATTGTCATGTTGAGAGTCATTGGGTTGCATTTTAATCAACAATATATTTATAGCACTTTTCTTAACAAAATGGCAAAGTGCTTTACACCACGCTGCTGTGTGTACCAATCACCAACACAAGTAGAGGTCTAATGATCTCAATACAGAATCTTTCCACAAAAAAAATAATGTTCAATACAGTGTAGAAATACAGTGTAGAAATTAAAAAATGTATCAACGATTCTCCTTCTCTTCTCTAGGTCTCTCGTTTTTTTCTCTCAGTTTAACTGACGGTCTGGTATGACTACTGTTATTAGCATAATGTTTAAGGCTCATTTTCATTGTTTTACAACTTTTAAATAAAACTTGATGAATGCATTTTACCAACCAAATATGAATCGGAAATCGACACGTGTATCTAATCAGAAACTCGTGTGTATTGTTCCACCCCTCAACACAAGGCAGCACATCAAATACCACATCCAAATACCACATACCACATCACAGAAGCTTATTACTGCTCCATCAGTGAATCTCAACCTATTTCCCGTGCCACAGCACACTGACACAAGAGTACAGATTCCAAGGCACCGCAATTTAATTTAGCATGTAGACGTCATATAAAGTGTAGAACGATACGAAGAGGAGGTAGCTAAATATGAGCTGCTGATGACCTGGCCTGACCCGTCACATCAGACCCATGGAACGTACGCAATGGAGAGCTAGCTTGCGCCGTGCGTTCCGTGGGTCTGACGTGTCAGGCTACTGGTGACCAAAGTAGCAAAGTTGATGAACTTTGACTGAGAAAATGAAGTCCAATTATGAGCCGATTTTATTACATTTTATATTTCACTGAAGAAGAATGAGTTGTTTTTGTCTGACATTGTCTTATATTCTTCTCTTTCTTTTTGAATTGCCTTTTCTTTACGTTTGAGCAAAATCTCACAGCACACCTAAGCTGACTGAGAGCCACTGCATGACACAATACAACACATCCTATAGACGTTTTAAATTTGACAACATAAATATTCTAAATTGACCCAAGTTTATTTCCGGCTGCAGTGCTTGCTAATATAAACAGCCGACAGGAAATAAACTTGGATCCAAACTGTTTCCCCTAGCAACGCAGTCACACTGAAACCGTCTGTAGCACATCTCAAGGTATCCATAGCAACACGTCAGACTGACCCGTTGTCCTTGGTGCTGATGTTAATGATCTTGGGCAGAGCACCATGGTTGAAGATAGCTTTGACGTGCTGGGTCTGGTTCTGGCTCAGGTTGATGAGGACGTGGCAGAGAGACACCGTGACCTCGGTGGGAAGGTCAGTGGCCGTGTCGGAGTTGGGCAGCATGCCAACCACCTCTGGTAACACCTGCTTGACTTTAAGGCAACATGCACAGTGGTGGCAGTTCATTAGTGGTGCTTTTTGGCTATATTTGATTATTATAATAATTTGATATCCCCAGGTAATACTAGTCCTGTTATTACTAATGACTAGAGGTCCCCAGGTAATACTAGTACTGTTATTACTAATGACTAGAGGTCCCCAGGTAATACTAGTCCTGTTATTACTAATGACTAGAGGTCCCCAGGTAATACTAGTCCTGTTATTACTAATGACTAGAGGTCCCCAGGTAATACTAGTCTTGTTATTACTAATGACTAGAGGTCAGGTAATACTAGTCCTGTTATTACTAATGACTAGAGGTCCCCAGGTAATACTAGTCTTGTTATTACTAATGACTAGAGGTCCCCAGGTAATACTAGTCCTGTTATTACTAATGACTAGAGATCATGTAATACTAGTCCTGTTATTACTAATGACTAGAGATCATGTAATACTAGTCCTGTTATTACTAATGACTAGAGGTCCCCAGGTAATATTAGTCCCGTGCGAATAGAGCTTTAGGCTACATGATGAAAATTTGATTAAATCCCATATCTAGGTTTAAAAAAAAAAAAAACACCTATTTCAGCATGCAGCTCCCTGTAGCGCGAGATGTTCTTCAGCAGAGACACGGCCATCCTCTTCACTTCGCTCTCTCCCTCCTGAAGCATCTTCCTCACCTGCTGAAGACCGTTTTCTCTCAGTACGATGGTGTGAGCGATGGCTTCAGTCACCTGCAGAAACACAGCTGATGATGTCACTTCACACTGGCCAGTAAGGGTCGGGAGGTCTACCGAATATTAAGGTGTTCCGTCACGGATCCATACAACAAGTATGGGTTTTTACTATGCCGTCCTCCACGGTATATATACAAATCGTAAAATTTTTAAGTCGAACATTTTTTCCTTGCAGCAGTATTATAAAGATTTTGGGAGAAAAACTGGATTCAAATAAAATACCCTTTTGAATGAAAAAGCACCATGACAATTGTATTACAAAAAGGAAAAGACATAAAATAGATGTGAAATTACACTGTACTCAGTACTGGAAAAAACAAATACTGTCAAATATCATTATACCATCAAAAATATGAAAAATATAGTGATATCATATTTTGACCATATCGCCCAGCCCTACTTGACAGATAGAATTACATGTCTCTGCTTTGCCAGGAAGCCTTTATCTTCAATGTTGCCATTTTTTTTATGATTGATTTTTCACTGTGCGTGGTCCAGGTTGGGTTTTTTAACACAGGACGAAGCCAACCCTTTGAAAATGCATTGTAAAATGTCAAAGTGCGTTAAGGGTCAGTGAAAATATTAGCCTATTTCTATGACTGAAAACCTGGCTTTTCAGAGATACACTGACTGTACACTGTATGTTCTCACACCAATACTTCCACAATCCTTACTTTGTACAAAGGTTTTGAGTTAAATGATTATGTGTAAACCTTTTTGCAAATATATGACCTCTGAACTATAGTGAGCTTCCCATAACTTTATTCATACATGGCATCCAACTGCATATGTATCGAGATTCCCATGTAGCTGTCACAGATTCTTTTGAGAACTTTCTACAAATGTAATAATGGTAACGTTTATCTGGCTCTACGAGGTGCAGCCACTTGGTTTGTTTGCTTATTTGTTTGTGGGTTGTTGTTGTTGTTGTTGTTGTTGTTGTTCCATTAGAGTTTGGTTTGATTTGGGGGGGTGGGCTACACCTTTAAAACTTTATTATTATTTATTATTATTATTATTATTACTAATTAGTCACTATTACTAATTTAATACTCAACACATTAACACAGTGATCCAGAGCTAGAATCATAAGAAGAGGATGGGTCAGTGTGGTCACAGAAATGTTGGACAACGGCTTCCCTGTTCCCGCCGGGAGACAAGTCCACTGTAAGTAGCGTCGTCTCCCAGCGCTGAACGACTCGCGCGAGGACGCCGAGGCAGTGACCCATCCTCCTCTCACGTAACTGCGGATCCGGAGCGGGGCGAGGCCCCTCCCCTCACCGAGCCGGTCCCCGCGGTGATGTTCTGCAGGGCACCGATGGCAGCTTCCTGAGTGCAGTGTCTGATGCTGCGGGCCATCAGCGACAGGTACATCCGCACGGTGATGGCGCTCCACAGCCACTCCATCCCACACGGGTTAGCTTTCTCCTCCAGCAGGGGGCACTGTCGCTCCAGTTCCTGGGGACCAACAGGTTACACAGCATTAGACTTCCAAGGTACACATTGTTGTGCTCATGGCATGCATGGCATGTTATCTCAATCTACAAAAAAAAAACAACAACAATAACAACACTGCTTGATTGCTCAGATAAGTCTGCACTTGATTTCCTGAAGAATTGTATTTTGCCATCAAGTGACTGTAACTGATGAGAGTGAACATATTAAAAGGGATAGTTCACTTATTAAAAAGGCCTTTCTGATTTGTCATAAACTGGGAGTGTTTTCAGCCCATCCAAATAACCACTTACACCACCGTTTGGATTTTAGATATTGGAAGCAGGAAATGTTAGCATTTGTTCGCATCATGCTAAGCATGCTAGTAGCTACTACATTGATGATCACAAAAATATTTGCTTTCATCTCTGTTTTAGGTAAGGGTTAAGGTCAGGGATAAGGTAAGGGTTACAGTAAGGGTTAGGGTTAAGGTAAGGGTTATGGTTAAGGTAAGGGTTAGGATTAAGGTAAGGGTTATAAGTTTATAAACAACTTTTTTACAAGTTCTGGCGTTGCAGCTTGGCCAACAAGTGACGACCCTCTGGGGGGCCATGAAGCATTCTAAATTCTGTTGCTAAGCAGCATCACGTCACATGACCCCCACTGACATCCACTAGCGTGCTCAGCATACCGCTTTCAGCATCTCATAAACTCAAAAACGCTGTTTGCGAAGTCACTTTAGATTTTTGTGAGTTTGTGACTCACCAGAAAGGCCTCTTAAACATGTGAACTATCTACAAAGAGAGAGAGAGAGAGAGAGAGAGAGAGAGAGAATATGTTTTGGGGGGGCGCTACCTCTGTGATCTTGGCGCTGCGATAAGCGAAGCAGCCCGGGGTCTTGTCCTTGGGCGCCAGGTTCTGCCGTGATTCATACAGATTACCGACATACTTCTGGGGCAGCTCAGCCTCTATCTGATAGGAGAGGTTGTGAAGGATACACACGCAGTCCTCCGTGGCCTGGGAGGGAGAGAGAGAGAGAGAGAGAGGAGAGGAGAGGAGATGCGTGAAGACGAGTATGAACCGAGGGATGGGGTTTCACCGTCGAAGAAATACACACACACACACACTCAACTCAACTCATTACACACACTAACTCACTTTTCAATAATTTATTTATATCCACTTAGAATAAAAAAATAAATAATAAAATAATGGTAAGGAACATACACATTGTAAATTAATATATAAAGACACCTGCCAGATACACTAATAACAACTGACAACCAGGTTGAAAATTAGGTCACAATATTACAGAGAGCACTATATTACACAGCATCCACTTCAAGGTTACAGAGAGCGGCTTCTCCTCCACCCTGCGCTGCTGCCGATGACAGACAATACCGAACCATACCAAATGTATGTATGAGAGCGGCGGGGTAATGATTTTCACTGCACAGTTAAATTAAAAACTCACAAAAGTATGTACTAGTCTTTTTGGGGGCGTGATTGTCCATTAGGGATGCACCCATACCACTTCTTCACAGCCTATACCGATTCCGAGAACTAAACTTTAAGTGCCGGGCCAATACGGAGTGCCGATTCATTTGCTTTTGCTGAATAGTACAGACCATCAGTTTGGGGTTACTGGACAAAAAAAAAAGTATCGACATAAAAAATAAAAATTTTCTCCATTAGAGAGATGTTAAAAATGCAACAAATCAAGTCACTCTGTTTTTGTTACACATGGTTCTTGGTATCAGATACAGACATCCCACGTTCAGCCTTGTATAGGACCAATATCTGATACCGCTATCGGTGCATCAATGCATTACTTGTACAGACGCATAAAAGTATGCAGTGACAGACAGAGTATGATTCTCATTACATAACAGAGAGCAGGGAAAGTATTTCAAACAAGTGATATGTATGAGACATAGTATGAGGATGAGGTACGATCCAGGACTGCCCCTCTTAGTCCATTTAGTCCATTAATCGGTCAGATTGGTTTAGTTTATTTCAACAAATATGAAAAGAATGCAAAGCAGAAATATACAAAGCATCTATAAGGATTGTCAACGACGACACAAAGTCACACACACACACACACACAAAAAAAAAAATGTTTTTTTGAGATATTGGAAGCGTTTGTGGAAGTCAAGTGGGGCCAAATCCATGTCTCTATAACAATGGTTTTCAAATATTTTTTTGAACTACAAGACTGCTGTGTTTTATTCAACATGTCTATTTTTCAATGGACTGGCTTTGGCTTCATATCATACTTCCCGAGAATAATTTGGTGACCCATTTTAATCTGACCCCTTAATCTACAACAATCACAGGTCAAACATTCCAACTGTCACAACGTAGGAGGATTTGAATATGATTTTTCAGAGACATAGTTTTGGCCCTCTTTGACCTCCACTAGCATTGCTAACAAGTAACGGGCCATGCCTATCGAGGTGTACATCACATGGACATAATTAAAAGGGGAAAAAACAGAGGGAGGGGGAACAAGTTTGAGTCGTGCCGTCTGTCACGAACCTTGTCATCCGGTTTGTAGTCAGCGATGGTGCCTCTGATGTAGTAGACCAGGCAGTCGATGAGGTTCTCGCACTCTCTCATGGCCTTCCTGCCATCGGGACCCGCTGAGCTGATGTTGCTGGAAATAACAACGCACGTGACTTGATTAAATATTTACGTAAAGTTAAGTAAATCTTTATTTGTACGGTGCCTTATTAACTGATGACATCAGTTTGATGGAGTGAAATCCTGAAATCCAGACAGCGGAAGTAGGAAATATCCGCTGGAAATATCTGAGCAGCGTTGCTATTTCTAGTCCATACTGCTGCTGACATATATACAGAATGTTCTCCTAAGATTCTTTTACTTTAGATTTATATAATAATAA
>OMKL01133433.1:0-12519 GCA_900302295.1 Parasudis fraserbrunneri
CTGGACCTTCTGACGGAGCGCTGCCAGGTGGTGAGAGTCGCACCTCTTCACCGCTGACCCTCAGCATAGGAGCGCCACAGGGCTGTGTCCTCAGCCCCCTCCTGCATCTCAGCATGTACACCTACGACTGTGTGGCAACACAGGCCTCAAACATCATTGTGAAGTTTGTGGACGACACAGCAGTTATGGGGCTGTTCTCCCGCGGCGTCGAGACAACCTACGGAGAGGAGGTGAACGCACTGGAACGGTGATGCAAGGACAACCACCTCTCCCTGAACACCTCCAAGACCAAGGACAACCACCTCTCCCTGAACACCTCCAAGACCAAGGACAACCACCTCTCCCTGAACACCTCCAAGACCAAGGACAACCACCTCTCCCTGAACGCCTCCAAGACCAAGGACAACCACCTCTCCCTGAACACCTCCAAGACCAAGGACAACCACCTCTCTCTGCATCTTATATTTTGTTTATACTAACTATTTATATATCTTAATTTGTTATTGTATCTTATATTTTGTCTCTTATATTTACTATTTACATATGTTCATATTTTTACTGCACCTTATATTTTGTCTTTTGTATTACTTTATCCTAATGGAGTACACTATTCACTATATTTTCACCAGGGATTCAAAGCATAAAACACACTATTCACTACATTTTCACCAGGGATTCAAAGCATAAAACACACTATTCACTATATTTTCACTAGGGATTCAAAGCATAAAACAGATTATTCACTATATTTTCACCAGGGATTCAAAGCATAAAACACAGTATTCACTATATTCTCACCAGGGATTCAAAGCATAAAACACACTATTCACTATATTTTCACTAGGGATTCAAAGCATAAAACACATTATTCACTATATTTTCACCAGGGATTCAAAGCATAAAACACACTATTCACTATATTTTCACCAGGGATCTAAAGCATAAAGCACACTATTCATTATATTCTCACCAGGGATTCAAAGCATAAAACACACTATTCAGTGTATTCTCACTGTCACAGGTGAGAACAGACTGCTCATGACAAACGGTTTCATTGATCATACTGGCGGGGGGGGGAGGCATGGTAATGCTCCGGCCCACAGAGCCCGGTGTCTGGGATTTCCCTCTCCCCCACATTCCTCGGTCCCCTCCCTCTTCCCCACTCTCTGTAACCCCCTTCCCCCCATTCCTGTGTCCAAAAAGCCCCCGATTTGGGGGTTCCAGTTAGTCTGGCCAGGGTAGCTCCCTGGCTGGGACACCTTCAGCTTACCTCTCCAGAGATCTCCATTATGTGATTTGACCCTTACTGTTTGTCAATAAATTTGTATTAACCATGGAGATCTGCTCACGTTGCATAATTGATCGCACTCGGTTCCCCAACAGTACCATATGAGCTACTGTATGAGAAAGTGTCCATATTGTCATTTCTGTGATGAAATTTACTCTCATCCTGGTGACTTTGATTGGGGAGCCTTTTCTGTTTAGTTTATTCCCCTTCCTTGTTTACTTTTCATAGCTACAATATATCGTGACAGCCAAGTGTCAAGTGTGTAGGTCATTGAAATGTTTACTATGTAATGATTTAATCCGTTTGTAATTGAGTGCAATTTTGCACGTTGTTTTGTTGTATACATGCATCAGTCTCTTTGGTATGTTTGGGTTACATGTGAATTCCTTGCATGGGTTTGTTTTTCTTCTCAAGAGACTGGCTCCGTGGAGTGTTTAAAAAGCCTTGCAGTAAATAACATGGAGTTGAGCTGTCTCTGCCTCTGACTCTTGACCTGGTCTGCTGCCTGAGGTGGAGAGACAGCCGGGAGACCTCAAAGCCAGTGATTTGAATACCTTTGAATGTTTTTCTGAAATACTTTGAATGTTTATTTGAGGTTACCTGAAGCACCCGAGGGGCAGGTTTTACTCTGCTGAATCACATTATGTCATCATGACGTGTCATCAGTCATGTCTAAGCATTTTTATAAAACGTATTTGACCCAGTTCTGTTGAGGAAACGAGTCAGAACAAGAAGACCTGAGGGTCATTAGTTAGTTAGTTAGTTAGTTAACCCATTCATGGTCTACAGAACTCTCAGCCTGTTGCTCAGGAACATTTGACCTGAGAATGAACTATGGGGGAGTCATTACCAAGAGTCTATAAACACATGCCTTGTGCAATAAACAGTTATCACCTGTAGAATTTCACTACATGAGCGACGGAACACAATTAAATCGATGTGATGCAGTGGAAACTTGTGTCTGAAAAAGCGAGGGGTTTCTCTATCACTGACATGTGATAGTACGCAGACGCTTGTAATGCAGGAATTGATTACCTTGGCCTGCCTCGGCTTACCTTGGTTTACCTCATTCCAACCATAATGGAATATTGAAAACGTGAATTAAGTTGTTTTTTTCCCCACATAACAGTCGTGTTGTGTAATGAAGATAACCTGGCCTTCATTTCACAATTGAATTACTTTTCCAGTAACTCTGTTTGTGAACCAACACATTGTGTAACAAAACCAGCCCACTGTTCACTCGATATATAATATCAGTGAAATAATTATGAAAAAGATCACATTCAAGAAATGATCACCACTGATCACAAATCCAAGGTCTCTCAAGACATACATTTTGATGGAATGGTTTAGGAGAAGAGTCAGCAGGGAAAGGCAACACCATCAGCTCCTCATGTGTTTAGGGAATATGGACACTGAGAACTTTTCACCAGTTTTCTGGTTTGTCCACCTGACAGGAACCCCCTCTCTCTGTTGGTGAATGGACAGCTGGTGCATCTGCTCATGATCGATTAAGTCACAAAAGAATCCATGAAAACGGCACTCCAAAGAAACATTATCTTCAAAAAAAACAAAAACAAGACTTCAAGACTACTTTCAGTTTTACCATTTTTATTTTAGGACCTCATCAGGCTACTGTGTTTAGGCAAAAGCCTTCCTCAGAGCAGTCCATCTCTCTGGTTATCTGTCTTAGACCATGATGGATCTTTAACTGAAGCGCAGAGCTAAATGAACTGCACCAGCCTGGTTACACCCTGGTTTTAATTAAAAGCTTTCCCTGATCGAGCTGCAGGAAATAGAATGGATGAACAGGGAGCGATGTTCTGACTGGCTAAGACACCTCCTTTATTTGTTGGTCTTTCTGTCGAATTTGATCATCCTTCCTTTGATATCTCTCTCTCTCTCTCTCTCTCTCTCTCTCACAGGAATGTAGCACAAAATTCTGGGCCGTATACATATGCAGTCTCTGTGGGCCCACTTCCTCTCTGGATCCATGACTCTCCGGCATCTTTTAAACATGTTTACGTAAGTAATGATGTCAACAACTATTCACATGAGTCTGTAGTCGTTATTAGGGTAATAGCTAATTCAACATATTCACTTCTCTGCTATCTTTATTTTCATTGATCGCTATGAATGCATTTCAATGAGCTGATGACTAATTCACAAAATCCGCGGTGGTGAAAAACAGTCTCAGTCAGGTAATCATGAGCTTGTAATTCTAATAATGTATTCTGCCTGTTGTTTTTTGACTATTTTGGTTCTTGAAGTGGCATTTTTATAGCTACGTTTTAATATTGAAGTGAACTGGCACTTCCGCATCCATACCTCACATTGCATCAAACTTAATCTCTATAAACAGATATCTGCATATGAATAAATCGCCGTCAGAAAAGATGATAGCCGATGGGTTCCGAGATTGCATCAAACTTGACCAATGTGGCGGCAAAGCGAATAAGGCGAATTAACCATTTATACCACATTTAAACAAATATATATATCTGTGATATGTATTTTAGTGTGCAGTTTGAAATCTCACCACATTTCAGCCCTCCTTTCTCAACATACTGTAGCCTACAATTACTGTGTGATACTTTTACTATAGTTAAATGAGGTTTGCTCGGAGTATAGGAGAACAGGAGAAATGACCAAAAGGGAGCACAGCGGGAGAAGGTTAAAAAAAATGGAGAAACAGGAGTGTTGGCAGGTATGTTTTAGATATAAGCCATTCTTAAACAGTGTTAGTTGTGCTCACCTTTCTTTTAAAATAAATTAGTCAACTGTTGTTTTCCCCTCAGTTTGCTTTCTTTCTCTTTCCTTTCATTATTTTCTTTTTTGATACCCCCGACTTTACTTTCTTAGGGAAAGACACGACTGAGTGAAAGGGCACTTTGAGGCTCCAGCATAAGCAGTCAGCACGATTAGCTGTGTTTGGTGACGAATCATAGTGCAGGGGCGGACTAAACCATTTGCACCTTTGAGAGGGGCCTCAGAGAGCCTCCAATATTTTTTGGGATACAAAGTTCAATCTCTCAACCTATTTATTTAGCCAATATTAATTTAGTTATGACACTAATTACTCAGAAATTGTGAAATTGCAGACAAAAATAAACTTCTCAACACACACACACACACATCCAGGCGCACATGGACATACACACAAGTACATCAAAGAAGTGTACATACAATCTGCTATTCTAATTAACCAGGTATTCCTTTGTGGTGCAGACATTAACTAATGGCTGATATCACCTTTGATCTTAAAGGGATAGTTCAGATTTTTGGACATTAAGTGGTACGGAGTACTTGCTAGTAGTGTAGTTGATGCAATGCCATCAGCTTACTCACCAAGTCCCGCAGTCGGAGTTCTGGCCCGCTGCCCAGTTCCAAGCGAACCAGAACCATCTATTTGATCATCAGGTATTTATTTAATCATGGTGGTGCACAAGCTGCTAGCGGGAAGGCTATCATGCTATACTATTTGCCATGTAATGTCATACTTTTCCTGCCAGGTGATGTTGGGTAGGGTAGATTAGGTTAGTTTAGAAAAAAAAAGCCAGTGATGAAAGAATGCCACTGTTCACTGAAGAGGCTTTACGCCGATCATCTGGTTTACGAGTAAAAACAACAAAAGAAATGTTTCCTGGAAAGGTCGTGGTCAGTTTTTATGTGGTGTTAAACTCCGAAACAAAGAGATGATTAATTTCTCCACCATATCTTTACATGATCCACTCTAGTTTGGAAGTTGCTTTTGCTCACATCACATACTGTAAAGCAGTATTCTCATTGGTAGCGTTTTGCAAGGTCAAAGATTAAATAATTTGAACTTTGAGTGCAGCGCTCGGTGGCAATTTTGAGCGGCGCGCCACGCCACGGGTAGCACTGGCACCTAGTTGGTCACCACCGCTCTCATAGGAAAACAATGGCTCAGCCAGCGCAAAGTGATTTTGCTAGTGATCATCTGTAGAGGACATATTTGCCTGTGTGCTTCCACTCGTGGCAGTCCTCTAACTCTGTGTCTAAATGTATACACTCATTCAGAGTTTGTCAAGTACATGTAGCCAACTGAGTACCATGAGATACATTCGAGAAACACTCAAATGTTTGTGAAGGCTAGTTTCCACACAAGGGAGACATTAAGCAGCAACAGAAGGCACGCAGTCAGAAAATCACCCCTTCAGAAGCGTAACTGTACGTTCAGACAGAACATGAGGAGAGATTTATCCTGCTTTACTCACATGAGTTCAACTGCTTGACTTGAACAATAAACAAGAGAAAGTGGCTTGAGGGATTGCAAGTGCGTTTGACCCCGACAGTAGCGGCGTCCCTCTCTCTCTCCGATCACCTCCTTCCATTGACTTCACATCAATTTCTCATCACATTGTGTCTAAACAATAGACTGTAAAAAGTATACAGGCCCACAATACAGAACATTCACCACTGCAGTTTTTTCAAAAGCAATTATGCTTGTGGATGTACGGCTCTTATCTCGTTGCACACATTACAGTGGAATGTGGGTGAGGACATAGAGGGGGAGGCTTTAGTGGTCTGTTGTAAATTGGGTCCTGATAAAGTCAATGAGAATTTCCCATCTCATTCTATTGACGTATTGATTAAGTAATGAAGTTCAGCTGAAAGCAAACCAAAGATGGGTTGTCAGACCACTAAATGTTATTACTTTGGGGGCCCACATCAATTTCTTGTATTGATCCAAAAGGGCTCGACCCTCTGGGTATGATTCATACGTAATTTGACTGAAAAAAATAAAAAAACATTTTAAAGAATGGCCATCATCAAATTTTGTTTAAATAATGGTCAAATGATTTCCAGACAGTGATTAATCATCCATACTAATGGCTTTCCGTGTGAGGAATGACCAGGCAATGTAACATTTATGAAATAATTGCTTTATTAAGTTTACACATTGAATTAATTGGTGATACCAGTGACTGAGCACCTAACACACAGCACACACTGACATTTTATGCAATGAATAGCATTATTGAAATTGCGGCATGTGGAATACTATAATTCTAATCATAATTTATCAGTCTTCATGAGTCAGAGGCCTTCACTACATTAAAGGACCATACCAGTGTTACTACATGTCATTGTCCATTGTCAACATCGGCCACATAGTTTACATAAACCTCAAAGAATTTTCCTTAAAATTGCTTTATTTTTTAGATATCATGTTTGTTTACGTTTTGTCCATATTTAATAAACATGACAGAATGTACCTGAAAATCTTTGTCAACATTAGCTAAAACTCACTGTGTCATTAAAAGCCCTCTTCAAGCTAAAATTCGAGTTTGAAATGCAGAGCTTGTATCAAACTATTTTTCCAGGCGTTTGAAAATTCTATGCGCGAATTTGAATGGATTGTATTAGAGTAATACAAGGCACAGTGACTTCCAAAGGGGTGAATTACCTATACCTAACTTTCTCGTAGAGTGTTTGAACACATGAATGGCAGTGAATGACATTTACAAATGTAGGCTGAGATCTACTGAAGTATACACTGCATACACTTATGTACACAAAATTTGTTGAAGACGGGAAATCTCCGCCAAAGGCAAGAGGTGAAAATTAGACTGGTATGGTCCTTTAAATGCAAGCAAGTGCTCTCTTCAGTACACAAACCAGTTTATCATTTATTGTGGTTCACTAGAGATTTATTTCAGCAAAATACAGGAACAAGTAACCACAATGTACAATATACTGTATGTAATTGGCTCCAAGCAGAACCTAATAAAGACATTTGATTTATATTCTGATGCGGCAGAACATAAATTGTAATAAGATTTAAGTATTGGTCGCTGTATTCATAGTTTTATTGCCTGGAAGTCCTTCTGCTATTCAATGGGAAAAAATATTACATGGTTTACTGCACAATGTGAATCAAGTGTGCAAAGATACTACAAATTGCAAAACATCTCTCTCTCTCTCTCTCTCTCACACACACAAATGTTGTATTGCTATTTAGAATCTCTTTTTATTAGCTATCCTTGGCCTCTCAAGGACTGGCTTATTTGACTCCTTCAGTTAGTCACTTATTCAGGTGATACTTCAATCCTCTTATGAATGAATCAGTAGATCTTCATTCTTAACAATTTTTTTTTTTTATGAACCAATGCCTTGCTTCACTCACACAGCGACACATTCACACCTGGGAGCTGCCCATAACAATGACAGCCTTCGCACTGTTTCCACTAAGCAGCTCCATTTGAGCAGTTTAAATTTCAGTGCCTTGTTCAAAGGCATTTCAACAGTAGCCTAGTCTAGAGAGGAGAAAGCATTACTTTTTTCACTTTCCCAATCCAGATTTGACTGTCAGTCCAGGGATTTCTCAAACCTTTAGGCCACTGCTGCCAAGATGTCTTCTTTTTTAAGTATGCAGTCACTGTCTGTAATAGAGATGGTTTCAGTGGAATTGCTTATAGGGAACAGCTTGGACCCAATATATATATATACCCTGCGTGGTGAAAGTCTTGACTAACCTTTGAGTCAAAAGGTGTCCATCATAGAAACAGAATAATGTATAGATCATTATTCTATATCTATGATGTCCATTGTGAGTACCTGATTATTAGAGGTCTGCCCTCTATGTCTGACGTCCATTGAGGACTTCTACTGTCCTCCATTAACCTTTAGAAAATGTCAAACTCGCTGCTTCTTGGGCCACTAGTCCCAAGACACATACAAATTTAGTTTCTATGGATACGTTAAGATAAGCTGTCATGTTCTTCTTCCGGCCTCACATCAAAGACTTGGTGGAAAGGTCAATGGGTAATATCCTTTTGTTCAAAACTGCAGACAGAGGCCCCAGTGTGTGTGTGTGTGTGTGTGTATTTTCATTGTTTGTAAGATAATCCTATCCCTCAAGATCCATTATGTGGGATGGAGCAGCAAACCTACATGGTGCAGGTCATATGAAAGGGTGATTAGGTTACATTGCAGAGTTGCACAATTGTGGGTAGAGGGTGTGGAGGGGAACACACGCAAACATACAGTATGCACAGACATGCCCCTGGCAAGCATTGCCACCTCCCGCCACACACACACACACACGCACACGCACACACACGCACACACTTTTACAATTGTCTACTTTGACATACATGCTGATTTAAAACAACCTGCATTCAACATCCTTTAATTGGGACATATTATGGAAAACAAGTGTTGCCTAGTCTTTGTCTTCAAACGTTATTTAGGCGCTGGGGAAATTTGACATATAGGTACTCCTTGCCATTTGGGCAGGGTTTGAAGTCTTCAGATTAACAAGCCTAAACAAGCTGTTCAGAATTATTACTCGTTGTGCTGTCAGAAGAGGGACACATGCTTTAATTAATCAATTAGCTGTGCTTTTGGAGCCAGGAACACTGCTTACATAATGTACTGCCCAGTTTGTAAACGTTTTTTACTCTTGGGTGTGGGGTAGCCAGGCAGGGAAGGAAATAATTCATTTAAAATGTGTGATACACCCACCAAAAATGGCATGTTCAATACAAGGGAAGAAAGAGGTGCTGAAAAATAATAAAACATTTGATTTAGACTACTTTGCAAAAATCTTGACATGTTCTACAGATTCAAGGAAGTCTTATAAAAATTGTTGCAAAGGTTTATGTCCCCTTTAAATGACAGCTTTTTATGACTTAATTGGTAATCCAAAATTTCATCACTTAAAATCTCCAAATCTTACATGCAGTGCAACCAATCTGTCACTCTAACGAGCTGCTGGTTCAGTTGAAATTTAATGAGACACCGCCATCTAGTGTTGAAAGTCAGCTCATCACATCACAACAGGGAAACCTTTGGTGCCCAATGATTGATGAGGTGGCAGAGAGACCACGGTTTTGAGGTGAGCTGGACTTACTGAATTGCCTTTAGCTTACCGGTGCATCACATAAAACACAAATTTAATTTGAGGTAATACCGCTCTCTCCTATATGTGATCTCTGCACATCAAATCTTGAGGCCAAACATTTTTACATACTGTACTGTATATCCAGTGAGCCAATAGTATAAGAATGCAGCATTGTCTTATCTTACTTGCCACATAAAACTGACTGGTTGAAACCAAAATCAGAAAAAGAAATCAGATTCTTAGCCAATGTCACGAGGATATGACTGCAGCTCCCTTATTGGGCCGTCGGTGTCAATGCAAAAAATTCCCTAATTCTCATTACATCCTCAGACTTTGATTACACTCTGCACCCCAGACACGTCCTGTGGGATCTTTATCGGTTTGCCCACTCAGCCAGCAATTGCATAATCAGAAAGGGATGATAGGTGGCTGTAATGGTAGTTCTGGCTGTCCTGGCCTGCTGAGTTGGCTCCCGTTCCCTAATTCATCTACATGATCTCCTTACTGTAACACACACGATTAGCCCGCCGGCATGCATCCAGTCTACCTGCCCCAGATAAAACGTTGTCCTATTGGCTGTGACCGGTGCCCGTCAGCCGTAGGGAGAGTGGTTCTTCTTCAGAGTGGTGTGAATGAGAGGTTGCAACCCTCGCAGACCTGGATTACCAGAGGCTCCTGTGTCAATCCCATGAGCCACCAAATATAGAGTGTACCTGGGATAGTTCCTCTTATGGAGGACTGGGGTGACCTGCGCTGACCCAATCCCAGGCTGTCTGCTTCAAAATGGGATTACCGCTCCCTCTCAACAGAGACACTGGCAGGCAAAGGATATACTTGACAGCCAGGGCTACATACTGGGGTGGTGGCAGACAAGGGAGATGGCCAATGCTGTGGAGAATATTCAGTTTCTGTTGTACAAATATGAATTTACTTATAAATAACTGTCTTGTAATCAATAGATTTATGAGATGTTATAGATACAGCAGTTTCAAATTTAAACTAGATGAGTACAAATGTAGGACCTACTAGTATACAAAATGTAGAAATTAATTAGAAAATACAAGACATAATATGACAACTGGACAATGGTAAAGTGAAGTTCAATCAATTTATTGATTCATGGAAAACAATATTTCACATCTTTAATTTTAAGCTACTTCCAGAAGTTAACAGTCCATAACCATTTCCTTTCCAACAATTGAATCAAGGGTAACCAATTAAAAAGCTACTTAAAAACAAAGCTGAGGCTAAGTTTAGAATTCTGAGGAACTATTAGGCACCTCAGCTAGCTTATCTGTCAAATAGATCAACTGTTACAGAACTCTCAAACCAACCCCATATAATCCATTGCTAAACCCCTAATTCATCCCCATCTGAAATACCAATTCTAATGTCCCCTTTGAAAGATATCAACCCTTGAAAAAGAAAAAGAAATATACCGGTATTTGTGAATATATATATATATATGTATTCTGTTCAGTAGAACAGCAAGCAGATCGAAGTTTGGATCACCGGACTACAACATGAGGATTAGACACATCAACAAGAACGAGAAATGAGTGAGACAAATGAGTGGTTCTAGCAGCAGCAACAACAGCAAAATTTGGTTTCTTTTTTTTTTCTTCTTTTAGAACAAAACATTTTTAAATATCGATATATGGTTTACACCAAAGTGCAAATATATGTTTGTACTGTATGTATATATTTTTTTAGTATATTCATTATATAGTCTAATTAACTACAAGTCATCTTGCAAGAAGGTTGAGGCTTTTAGATTATTATGGCACATTTCAAAACCAAAGAGAAAACATGTCACAGGTCATATACTATATCAACAATAAGCAATGCAAACTTTACGATACACTAATATATACTGTGACAAAAGTTTGTAATCAATACATTATTATTTGATAACACATTTAAAAAGCATAACATTAATATTGTTTCATCAGGATATCTGTTAGCAGATTAAATATCTTTACAGCAATCCTCTCAAGTGTGTTTTCACAATGAACATCCTGAAACTGTACAACCACATACTTATCTGCCTCCAATCAGTGCTGCAGGGAAATTTAAAGCCCACATCTCCAAAACAAAAGACAACAGCCTGTCCCAGAAAAAAAAAAAAAAAGTGAAAATATAGAGAAAAAAATACCTTCGCGCTTTTCTACCTCCTCACAAACGGTTCAAGGTTGGAAGAAGTCTCATCTTCAACCTAGCACCAATGCAACATCCTACTCTGAAACATGATTTTCTTGCATTAACCGTTAGTGACACATATTTTACAGATATATAGCTATATATTCATGTATATACCTCCAGTGTGTACACAATCCAAACCACTACCTCTGATTAAGATCAGAATCACTTTGCTGTGACAAGAGACTGTCACAGAAAGGGTGCATGCAAGAGGAATACTACGACCCAATTCAGTGTTAGAAATCACCACTGCCATTTGTGCGAGAGATGTCAAATTAGCTTTTTTGGAGGGGTGTGGAAAGACTTGAATAGAGTTTCTCTGAGCGATCTCTGGCATGGGTTCCTATCCCTCTGCCTCTTGAGTGTTGCTCTTTCCTCTAATTTAGTCAGGATCTAGGTGACTCGGTAGAGTCTTGGTCTGGAGGAAGGGCCGGGGCTTCAGCCCCCTTAAAGCTTGGTCCATTAACTTCTCTAGGGATTATTCTGTAGGTAAAGTTTAAACAGATACCTCAGAAGTAGTTGGATTCATCGAAATGCAAATTACAGAATTTAGTACATTGTGATTTTTTGTTTTTTGGGGGGGAGGGGCTTGAGTTTTATAGTTTTGGTTTGTTAATCTTTTTTGTGTGTTTTCTTTCTTAAAGACAGAGTGATCTTAGGAGGACAAGCAATGTAAGAGAGAAAGGTGAGAGCACTCTTCACTTGGCAGTCATCATCTGGACAAACTCTGCAAGGGACAAAATATATACATATATATGTATCAGAAAAACAGGCATAAGAAAGCATCCAAAAGATAAAACACCAAAGATAACACAACATTAGTTCAGTGAGTAGTGGTATGACTATGATCCATTGTTTCTGTTTTCTTATTAAAGCAAAACTTGACATGGCAGCATTACATAAAAAGGTTCCTTGCTCCACAAGGCCTGTGGTAAAAACAAGACAGGGGCGAGGCTGCAGTGACTGCTTCTGTGTAAATGCAGTTACTTAGCTGGGCATGACTGACGTGGCACACTTTGGGAAGACAGATTAGAGATAAGATAAGGGAAGAAGAGGAGGTGGGTAATGTAACAGCAGGACTATGGGCTTAGAAAAAGAGAATGGGGAGAAATATAACAGTTGACCCCCCCCCCCAAATAAATAAAAACGTACTTCCAGAACA
>OMKL01133442.1:0-10775 GCA_900302295.1 Parasudis fraserbrunneri
ATGGTTAGGGCTGTTACCCTGGGCAGGGTTCTCAGTATGGTTAGGGTTAGGGCTGCTACCCTGGGCAGGGTTCTCAGTATGATTAGGGCTGTTACCCTGGGCAGGGTTGATGGGAGAGGACCTCTCGGTATGGTTAGGGCTACTACCTCGGGCAGGGTTCTCAGTATGGTTAGAGCTGCTACCCTGGGCAGGGTTCTCTGTATGGTTAGGGTCAGGGCTGCTACCCTGGGCAGGGTTCTCTGTATGGTTAGGGTCAGGGCTGCTACCCTGGGCAGGGTTCTCAGTATGGTTAGGGTTAGGGCCGTTACCCTGGGGAGGGTTGATGGGAGAGGACCTCTCAGTATGGTTAGGGCTGCTGCCTTGGGCAGGGTTCTCCGTAGTGGTTAGGGCTGAGGATGCTACCTTGGGCAGGGTTCTCAGTATGGTTAGGGTTTGGGTTAGGGCTGCTATCCTGGGCAGGGTTCTCAATATGGTTAGGGCTGGGGCTGGGGCTGCTACCCTGGGCAGGGTTCTCAGTATGGTTAGGGTTAGGGCTGCTATCCTGGGCAGGGTTCTCAGTATGGTTAGGGTTAGGGCTGGGGTTAGGGCTGCTACCCTGGGCAGGGTTCTCAGTATGGTTAGGGTTTGGGCTGGGGCTGCTACCCTGGGCAGGGTTGATAGGAGAGGACCTCTCATACAGTGGTGTGTGCTTTCCCTCAGGAGGAATGTTGCTGAAGCTGCTCTGTTCTGGGAGGCCTTTCTCCGCTGAGTCCACCGCTAGTGGGGCTGGGAAGGTGTGCTGGACCTGGGACAACACCACCCAAAACTCAATATTAGGGCTGGGAGGTATACAAAATATGAAGGTATACCGTCATGGATCCATGCAATCCACGGTATCCACGTCATCCATGATATATACATATTCGAAAAAATTATTATATTGTATTGTATTTTTCAGATAATATTAAAGAAAAAAATTTGCAGTCAAAGATGTCATGTCACATTGTAATTTGTACTGGAAGACTAAATGCAGTCAGATACCGTTTTACCGTCAAAAACTAAAATTGCAAAGCAAACTCCTGTACACTGCCTAACGTGGAAGTTAAGACAGTGTGCGGGAGTTTGTTTGCAACTTTTGATCTAATCGTCCCTCTCCTACGCACCTGTCTCATGGAATAGATGCGCTATGTGTTCTTCTGTACCGTCAAAACTAAGAAAAATATTGTGATAGACCATATCGCCCCAGCCCTACTTACAAAGACCAAACTAAACAAAATATCCTCTATCACACCCTGTAATACATAGCAAACAGTAGCACAAGGAGAGCATCAGGACTTCAATAAAACTCCACAAGAGCTGATGGGCTGGGGAAAAACGTCACAAAAAAAAAAAAAAAAAAAAGAAAATTGTACTTCTACAGTTGGGAACATAATACATATCCATGGGCCGTAGCGGGAGTCATACCCCGGGTTTCGTGGGCAGGGGAGCCTGTGGAATGTTGAGCGTTTTCGGAGATGCGTATCGTGGCACTGCGGCAGGCACTCCGATCTGCTTTGGTCTGGCTAAGAGAGGAAACAGAGACAGGGCACTTAGCAGAGGCTACAGTCTACCCTTAATGACATAGAGAGAGAGAGAGAGAGAGAGAGAGCCCGTGCATAATTCCATGTACATTTCAAGTACGACGTTGACCGGCGGGTGGAGTTTGACTTCATGTGGCGCTGGCGCTTCATACCCCACACCGCCACGATAAGAGGTTAAATATGGCTGCGGTAAGATTTTTGATTTGCCTCTAAAAATGTCACGATGAAAAACGATCGGCGATGACGATTCTCATGATTAAGGCGACGGACGGCACGGTGCCAACGGGCTGCGTTTCGATGATTATGATGATGATGATGGAGGTAATGACTCCGACGGTTACGACGGATGTGGTACCGGTGGGATTGCAATTTGATTTAGGACATGCAAAACTCCGTTTTAGTCATATGTTGACTTCAGTTTGTTGCATAATGTAAGGCTGCACTTTTTACTGCAACTCAATTAAAGTTTATCAATCAATCAATCATTGTTCCTCTGTGAAAATCTCTATATCATGGGATACTGCTTTGACCCACCCCAATGGGTGTGTACTAGCTTGGACACCAAAAATGCTGCTTGAAGCTCATAATCACAATTGCACAACTTGCAAGGAGCAGATCAGTTATTTAGAACTTGTATCGTCATGCCAACATAAAACTATGTTTACTATGGAATATAGACATTCATTTAGCTAAAAAGACACCGCAACTAGCAACAATGTGGGAGAGAAGATATGACCAAAAATGCATTTTTGGAGGCAGCCTTTAAGCCTCCAAGCAATCAGAATGTTCCAATTAAAGATGCTACATGTAGGATTCGCTCATTACTGTATTGCTGTGTAATTAGTAGGACCGTCCTCGACTAAAGAAATCCTTAGTTGACCAAAAGTCAAAGACAAATCAATTAATTAATTTAATTGACAAATCTGTAAATTTGTGTTTCCCACATGGGATTCTGCAGTGGGACCTTTTTAAATCAAGTGCATATAAGAAATGTGCTCATCATTTGTTTAGGAAATAAATCATCCAGCGTGGAAAAAAGCTTTTTTTTTTTGTTTGTTTTTTTAAACGACTCATTAACACAGCCTTGCTCAACTAAGACCAAATCAACCGATCAACTAATCGACACTGACGCTCACGCTGACGATCGATTCCTCCAAATCACATGGACGGTTTAGAAATGTAACCGCAGGCCTGCAACAGTATGCAATTGTTTTTTAGTTCTGACTTGTCTTATATGATGTCTTACATGTTTACAATGCAAACCGATTCTTTATTTATTACCAATTGTTTTATATTTGCATATTGAAATGCCTGTAAGTCTCGGCGACATTGTAAATGAGGGTAACCTCAACTGTCCATTCGAGAATAAATAAAGGTTTGAATGAATGAATGAATAGCCCTTGAATAAGTCCTTCAATGGCCTGTGTCAGACATCAGTGGGCATCAGCACAAGTGTGTTGCCTGGCAACTGTCAAACCAATGAGAAAGAGGTGATGTATGTATGTTATTTAGTCTGTAGCATCTAATACAATATAATTGGATACATGCAAAGTTGTGATATCAGTTAGTATCATAACAGTAATTAGCCAACTTAGTAACATGATGTTTTATTTGTCTTTTCCTTTATGTAGTTTGTGTTGGTTGTTGGAGATTCACATCTCAGATCTTTTGCTGATGGAGTTGTGAATATGCCAGAGGGTCGGCTGTGCTTTGGTTTTATGTCCACACCTGGAGGAGATGCAACAGAGTTGCGTTTGGAGATCTCCCATCTTGGCGACACTCCACGTACTCTGGATGCAGTGTGCCTTCTTGCTCCGGGAAACAACATCACCTCAAGTTGTGCTATTGATGAGTCTCCTCTGTGCTGCATTGCAAAACTGGCCAAACAAGGTGAAATTATAAACATGCTCAGACAAAGGCAATAATGTCCTTGAGTAAAATGTTATGTGTTCACATAGGCAGAGGTAATAGTCATAGAAAGGAAGGTTTTTTTTTTGTTTTTTTTCTATTTTGTTTTTCTTATTTGTAGGTGTTTGTGGTGGATTTCCCCATGCGACATGTACATGCAACTTTGGAGTACCAGCTTCTGCTAAAACAGAAATATCACGTTACAGCAAGGCAAGGCAAGGCAAGTTTATTTATATAGCACATTTTCATACACAGTGGCAATTCGAAGTGCTTTAAATAAAATAGATTTTTTTTTTATTCACATGATTTTAAAAAGTATAAAAGGCATAAAAAGAATCTAAAAAATCACAGTGCAAGGATAGGGGTGCGGTATTTTTTCAACAAACTATATTTTCCAGCCATCCAAAAGGCATGTGCCAAGAAGTTGTGGATAGAACATCATTGTTCTTGGAACACATAGCACATTGTTATGCATGTTTCTGTGGAACTCTCTCAATGATTACTGTCATTATGTTTTGTTTAAAGCATCCACGGTGTCAGGATTTGGTACACCTGAGCGACGATGAAGGTATGCCTGTCCTTGCGCAGTTTGTTTGGAACACTTTGTACGGTGTCCTGCACATCCCTGTCAATCCTGTGCCACTTAAGAGTGCACCCTACACTCAAAGAAGAAGAAGAAGAAGGAGGAGGAGGAGGAGCATGGTACTTCATCAAAGCCACAGTGTGTTGATCCATGTCAAAGCTCAGTAACATCCTATCGGCCCTTTAAGGTAAAAACTGTTGTGTGTGTTACCTAACATTGGTTGTTAGTGGTGTGCAATGTTTGTACAATGTTCTGTCTCTGTTGTTTTTTGTTGTTGTTTTTTTTTTGTTTTTTTTGTTTTTCTAAACCCATACATCTATGTTTTTGTGTGTAGCTGTAAAAATGAAGTATGTCCATGATTACCAACAGACACATCTGGCGCCTACTGTCCCAGGTAATTATTGCATGCCAATGTGTTATTGTTACAGTGGAGACCCATATTTGACTTAAGTCATGTAGTTTGTGCTTGTTTCCAGATGTGAGACCGGGTGTCATTGTACACATCAGCGTGCTATACGTTTGTGTTGGCATATATGCCTTTTTACTTACATTTTCATATATAAAAACTGTTCAATTATGTTTTCTAAAACGTAGGACGTCTGTATTCAACTATCAACAAAATACTTAATCAACTCCTAATATCAACTTGTGTTGACAGTGATTTGTCAACGGGGGTAGGATGGAAGGCATCTTGGACACATACGTCCTGTGTTACCCCACCGACAGAAGGCCAAACCTGTCCGCCACCCAGCACCCCAGTCTGTGGCTGAGAAGAAATCCCTGTACATCAAAGAGCTATGTACTGCTCTGCTGGTTTAGGGCTTGTGGGGTGTAGGCCTTTGGTAGTAGTTGACAGGGTCAAAGAAGAAATTGTAGAACAGGCAGACGTTAGGGACAAGATGGTAAGGAGGAGACAGATGGGAAATATACACACCGGTGTTACACAGACAGAACGGAAGCAGGATTGTCATACCTAAAATAACAACAACCCAGATCCCCATTGTCCAGCACTTGATTTAAAATGTTGGCTTCAACCTGCAACGCTATCACGTGTTCAGTGCACAGCTATACATACTAGACACACTTCCTGTAGACAAGATAGCTCCATGGCCAGCTGCGCTTGTTGAATTGGGCTGACTAGAACAAGCAGACATCAGCAAACTAAAAGCAACACGTATTTCACATGTAAACATCATCTTCCTGAATATACGCTCTCTGTCAGCACACTTTCAACACTTAAAAGCTCACCATAACATCATGTCAGCACATGTTCTTTTGTTGCAGGAAACATGGCTGCCATACTAGCAAGATCCTAAACAACTTTACAAGCTGAAAGATTGGAAAAGCTACTTCAATTACAGAGGGCGTGGAAAGGGCATAGCAACATATCAATTTTAACCCAAAAATGTCTGCTGTCTTTATACTATCTGTGAATATGTTTACATGTTAAAAAAAAAAAAATCAAAAAAAGAAAATTAATTAAAAAAAAAAAGTACTTAAAAATAAAATCTAAGTCCAATACAGGGGCGTGACCAGGGGCGTGGCTGCACCAGACTTGAGGACAGCTCTTACCGCCAGGCCATCGGGCTTCTTAACTCACAAACCTGAATATTCCACATTGCATACCTGCTAAATGCACTATCAACCATGACTGCTGTTATTGAACCTGGACTGTACATACCCAATGTGCAACACTGCTGTATACACTTGTCACGTTACTTTTACACACAAATCCTCAATGTCATATATGTATATAGTGTTATATTTTATTTACCTCATTCCATTCTCTCATATCTCATTCCATTTTCTCATCCCACTTGTGCAATACTGTTGTATACACTCGTTACTTTGACTTTTTACACCATTTTCATTAGGATTATATAGTCATGTATATAGTGTTACGTTACATCATGTATGTAGTGTTATATTTGATTTACTTTTTTATCTTAATATGACTAGTGATCTGATGCTTCTAGTGCTCTTACTGCTGAGCTGATCTGCTCTCTCGTCAAACACATTTCATTGTACCGTTGACCTTGTGCTAACCTACACATGACTGATAAAGAAACTTGACATATTGTTTGTTTACCGTTGCACAAATATGTGTCATAAGCGTGCTGCAAACTAATTACTACTCTCTGCACTTCAACCTCCTCCATAACCTTCATATCAATCACTTGAATGTATAACTTCCAGGTTCTTCAACTGCCTTAAGTTCTTGGTACTATGTCATGGCATTGTGTTTGTATGCTGTTTTGTCAACTTGCAGCTGTTTCAATCACTTGAATGTTTACCTTCCAGGTACCTAACAGGTTACTATTGCATGTTGCTATGTTTACTAACATATATATATAGTATATATATATACTAACACTGTCCTGTCTTGTGTTCTACTGACATCCCTCTCCAAGTTGCCTGGACCTTGACGTGTTGGGCGGGCCCTCTATCAACGCAGGCATCTATGTTGTCAAACAATTTGGGAATGCACAGCTAAAATCTTGTTGTTCTCTGTTCTTTTCCAGTACTCTGAGATGCAGACAATCTCATTGTCAACTGAGCAGAAACCACAACAGTGGAAGACAAAAATTCAGAGTACATGCAACACCATCCTCTCTACACCACCTACACCAACATGCATGCCTGCATGCCACACTACTTTTGGTTGTGTTCAGCTCCATACAACTGCCGACCACCATCTTTTTCAAACAGCAAACAAAGCAATAAACACAATCTGCTTTATGTGGCTATTGTGTCCAAAGATTTGTCTCCATATAGTCTGTCTACTCTGGTTACACCTTGAAAACGTGTTCTGCATATTGTCTCCGAACTCCATCTCTCTTCTAGGCCTTAGCAGTCAGGGAGAAAAAACCTTTTCAGCCTCTTTTTGGGGAAGTGTGTATTCATATTTGACTTGGTGGCACTAGCACGTAGGGGCGAAATCGCATGGTAACGCATCTAAGTAATCCGACAACATCGGGTCTAGTTAATAGGTGGCGCGTACCCTCGTAGGTTTTCCAATGGAGGCACAAGGAGAGGAAAGAAACACTCGTCCCTATCTCTGCTTTAAACTCAATGGGCCACTGAGATTGTAGGGGATAAAACAGAGAGGTAGAGATGGAAGAATCCGTTCTGAAAGTGGGTCCTGGTGATGGCTGCGGACCAGAGAACTACGACTCAGCTTGCTAGCACAGCAGAGAACAGGTCCCTTTGGATAAAAGATGACTTTTGCTGTTTTTCCAAGGTTCAAACATGAAGGGGAACTGTGCACACAACAATGCACAGTCAAATAAACAAAATAAAAAATGTAGTATGGGCAAGAAATAAGCTTGCATGTAGAAGGTGATGTCTGAATTTGTGCAAGGACTAATAGATTAGTTGACTAAACCAAATGCATTGTAAAAGAGAGTCTGACAACTGGCTTGACTACCCTGTGATTAGATGGTGTTGTGCGGGGCATGTCTGTAATGAACTGAGAGTCTTGGCTGGATGTGGAGGGCTCAGCCATATTTGTCCTGTCAGAGAGCCCTCTCTCCCAAGTCCACTTCCAGCTGAGGACATTCTGCGGGGTTCTTCCGTCACAGCTAGGTCCATTTCAGGCACAGGCTCACTGACAGCTGGTTCTGGTGGGACTGTAGGTGGAACAGCGAGCACAAGTTCAGAGACCACCGGTGGAGCAGGGGGTGAAGGCTGCGGCCTTTGAGTTTAGCACCTGTCTGCCGAGGTTCATCAAGTTAGGAGACACAACTTCTGGGCGTTCCACCTCAACTTTCGGACTCACTGCCAGTGTCACTGCTACCGGGATCCGAGCGAGGAAGTGGCTGGTAAGATCCGCTTCCTCTGTCTTTTGAGCAGCCTTTCTTTGCTTTTCATTGCATGGGGTCTGGATGTGTCTTAATGGCTGTGATTCTTCCTCCTCTACGTCTACAACTAACTAAATGATGGGCAGCAGATGGTTTTGATGAAGGGTTTTAACAGGTCCATGACTACTCCCTGGCCTGATGCATCTCAGTGCTCTGATTGCCATCTGTTGGCCAGCTCGCTTTTTCCTGAGAGCCCAAGGTTTTGGAGGAGTTCTCTATCTCCGGGCTGGAGTCCATGATGTTTGACTCTCTTGTCTGCATGCCCCTTCTTGGCAGCATTGTTCTGCCCTGCAGCAGTTGAAGCAAGATCGTGAGCCTCCTTAAGCTGCTTTTGTAGCTTTGCTGTGTACCACGGGCGTGCCCCACGGAAGTATTCATCTGGACTCATCCCAAAACATATGTCAACAGGCAGCCTGGCCTCTCGCCCAAGCATAAGGAAGTAAGGGGAATAGCCGGTGAAGTCATTCTTGGTACAATTATAGGCGAACACCAGATGAGAAATATACTGATTCCAGGAGTTCCTCTTTTTTGAGTGTGTCAAGCATATTCAAGAGTTTGTGGTTGAACCTCTCAGCTCTTTGGTTCCCCTGGGGATGATATGGAGAGGTTCTGGACTTCTAAATCCCTACAAGGCTTAGCATCTCCTTGATTAGGCAGCTCGTAAAATACCTGCACTGATCACTGTGGACAGGTTGTGGAAGTCCATAATGCACAGATAACTTCTCCCATAATACCTTTGCCACTGTGCTTCCCTGCTGGTCCATTTGTAGGGTAGGCTTGAGCATAATGAGTGAAGTGGTCTGTGATGACAAGGATGTAGCGGATTGACATGCATGACTACCATCTCCTGCATGAACTAACGCTAAAGCTAAATTTCCTTTTTTGTTCTCATTCGTCATTGTGTCTCTATCTGTCAAGTTGGAGTTTCCCTTTAAAATCAAGCTCTGATTTTGTGACCATGCCCCAAATTCAAGCCATTGAGGAGTAGTTCATGTTTTTAGTTTTATCAGAATAGCGCCACCATGAGGCCAGATGACTTAAAATTTCACAGGCCTCCTTGCTATGATAAGGCAAATATAGCTTGGTGGAAATTGGAACAGGAGATACACTAATTGCGCTAGAGGAAAGGTGATGGGGTTACCAAAATCAATAGGCTTCTTCCTCTAGGGGTCATGAATGGGCACAGCAAATTTTAAACGATTCAAATGAAAGCTATTCGAGTTATTGCGCTAACACAAAGGATCTGTGGCGGTGGTGGTCGGGGTAAAACCATAATATCTCCGACACTGTCATTCGGGGACATAATTAATTAGATTTTGGTCAGTATCAATCATGGATAAGTGTGATGCCAGGCAACAGGAAAATCATCCTTTAAGCAGTCCCGGATTTAGGTTTGTCTGATTTTAACTGATCTGGGTTTGTAGAGACTTCCTCCAGGATTAAATGAGGCTTAAAGTGAACTCAGTCATGGATACCACAAATCACCAATTCAAATTTAAAAGATGTTCATAGAGTTTTCTCCAGTCTTAGTTCAACATTATGGTAATTTTCTTTTTCATTTGTTGTATCTGAACATTTTATTAGGAGTTATTAATTCATTCAAACCTTTATTTAAATCTCGATCGATCATTGAGCTTGCCCTCATTTACAATGACATTGAGTATGCCAGTCTTACAGTGAATATAATTTCTAGTATGGATGGCACGAGTGGGAATTGAACCCCTAACAGTGTGAGTGCAAACCTCCACCAATTGTGCCACATGGGATCAATGTTCTATTTAAAATGTTCCAGATTAAAGCCTAATCCTGTCTTAATCTAGGCCATCATGGCAGGAAATGAATGGGGGCTCAGGACAAAAATGCCTGTGAATGTTCAGAAAATGTCCCTGAAATAGGGATTATGGGTGCAAAATATGGGTGGGGGTGTGTGTGTTTGGTTGGGGGGGGGGGGGATAAAAAAATGGAAAAGGAGTCTCTTTTCCCCACAGAATGCGGGACTGCCGCCATGGGCTGCACTTGGCAAATTGTGGTCGCTCATACATGGACGTTTTGCGCAGGTCAAGTATGTGCAACACGATAGCCTGCACCTAGTTGTGCCATGGGTCTGCACAGTTTCATGCCTGTTAACCAAGAGTTTTGATTAAATTCCCCATAAATTACAGAAAATATCCCCAAAATCTGTTCACGATTACAGTAAAAAGCCCCAATAGAAAATGTTTATTTCCAACCCAGTGGTTTTCAACTGGTATGCCTTGAAGTTGGTCCAGGTCTGCCTCGATATTTCTTTCATATAGATATAATGGCACCGGCAATCAAAAATACTTAATAAACGTTGTTAATTTACCAGCAGATGTTAATATCTAGCTCTCTCCACTTGTATGATCATTCAACATTTTATAGGACTATTTACAAGCAAAATATATTAGGTGTGCCTTGGAATTTGTATTAAGTGTTCCATGGCATCAAATGGGATGAGAACCACGATGGAGTGCACATGTCTCTGCAGTGGCTGCGTGTGTGTGAAACGGTGTCCCATCTACATCACAGACAGCGATGTGATACCCAGCCCAATGTTGGGGGTCCAGTGTACGGTAATGTAAGGTATCCAATGATGCACTGTTCTCATACTGTACATCGAGATGACAGATTAATTACTGTAGGTAAATCGAGAGAGAGAGAGAGAGAGAGAGAAGAGAGAGAGACATAATTGTGTGTTGTCATCTCATTATTCCCGTGGCAATTTTGTTCACTTGGCATCAATGCAAGCATTTTGAATTTAATTAAATTTAATTGACAGAGACATCCCACCACCTCTAAATGCCAGTACAGGGGTTTCTGTGCCAGGTGTCTGCTCATCTGACATTT
>OMKL01133453.1:0-11155 GCA_900302295.1 Parasudis fraserbrunneri
ACCTACAGGTGGTAAACCAGTGATTCTCACTCTATCGACCTACAGGTGGTAAACCAGTGATTCTCACTCTCTTGACCTACAGGTGGTAAACCAGTGATTCTCACTTTCTTGACCTACAGTTGGTAAACCAGTGATTCTCACTCTCTCGACCTACAGGTGGTAAACCAGTGATTCTCACTCTATCGACCTACAGGTGGTAAACCAGTCATTCTCACTCTCTTGACCTACAGGTGGTAAACCAGTGATTCTCACTCTCTCGACCTACAGGTGGTAAACCAGTGATTCTCACTCTCTTGACCCACAGGTGCTAAACCAGTGATTCTCACTCTCTTGACCTACAGGTGGTAAACCAGTGATCCTCACTCTCTTGACCTACAGGTGGTAAACCAGTCATTCTCACTCTATCGACCTACAGGTGGTAAACCAGTGATTCTCACTCTCTTGACCTACAGGTGGTAAACCAGTGATTCTCACTCTCTTGACCTACAGGTGGTAAACCAGTGATTCTCACTCTCTTGACCTACAGGTGGTAAACCAGTGATTCTCGCAGTGCTGCATCACACCTTTAACGCTGACAGTGTTATCGCTGAGAGCGGCAGATTGGTCCAAAACCAAGACGTCATGTTGACGGTAGACCTCCTGTTTCATGAAAGCGTGGGGCTACTGAAGTGTGAAAGAAACCAGGAAGCATTCCGAAGGATCCGGAATGTGGTGAAAGTGGTAGGGCTAATTCCTTTACAAGCTTTACACGTAGCCGTTTGCATTACTGGTAGTCCAAGGTTTCAACATAATTTCTATATCTAGAATCTGGTCCCTTTATATTTAGTCTTAGTCTTAGTCCTGTGTTAAATGTACTCGTTAGTCTTTATCATATTTAGTCAACCTCATCCTGTTTTTATTTAGTCAAGTTTTAGTCAACTAAAAGTCTGAGCATTTTAGTCTTATCTTAGTCACAGAAAACAGTAACTATTTTAGTCTAGTTTTAGTCAATAAAAACTGTTGACATTTTCTGCCGCGCAACACAGGAAACAGAACCGCTGCACTGAGGAAAGAAAAGTCTACAATATTTCGTCTCCTCTTTTTTCGTCAACGAAGATAAAGAGAGATTTTGGCAACGTTTTTATTTTGTAAACTACATTTTCGGGGATGGGGTCGCATGTGTCTGAGCTCAGTGGGCATCTCTGACTGATCAACATTCTACAACATCAAACTTGGGAACCTGTAGCATCATCATTCATGATACTATATAACAAACTAGTCCTTATATCCACCTCTGTAGTTTCATGAATGCTGTCAGAACCCTCGCCATGTTCTTCTGCTCTGAACTTTACTTTCTCTTTCAGGAAAAACCTCTATGGAAGGTTCGCACTGATGAAGGTAAGATTATTGTCTTTTATCCCTAGTTGTCACACAATCATTAATAACAGTTAGCCAACGTTAACATAAAATGAATGGAAGTGATGTATCCAGTCATGATGTTACATAAATCTTGGCTAAATCGCCTCAAATCAACTTAAATCAACAAGTCTGCTTTATGCAAAATGAGGGGGATGATTACCAATGATATGAAAACATGACTCCCTTCAGTTAAATTTAGCTCATGCTTGTGTTGTGATTAACAGAGAACCCAACCATGCATTCCAGCTTCACCTGGTTGTTATAGGGAAGCTATGGAGCATGTAGGCGGTATGACATGTCTACTCACAGAGTGCAGCTAAAGATTGCTTCCATTTCACAGTCAATGAAAGCAGTTACACCGGTCATGAAAGCCACGCGTGGCAGCGTGCACCTACGAGGGCTGATCTCTGTTTTTGCGCGACTGTTCTCTTTCTTCCCCCTCTGCGTGTGACAACCTAGTCGAAACGACATAGTATACTACAAAGAGTATTCAAATGTCTTAAAATTTTATATGCTCTCAGCTTCATTGTACCAGAGGCAATGCAAGGCAGCACATTATGCATGCATACATTTTTTCAAGCTGGGCGATCTGTCCAGGCAATTACAAAATGAAGGCAACTACACAGTAAATGTTCAGGCTGCCAATAACCTCACTTGGTAGACTTGCTAGCTAGCGCTAACAGTTTACGTTAGCATGGGCAGAGTGAGCTCTGTGGCACCGACACACGGCTACACTGTCTATCAGCCTTGATTTAGGAAACATTGCCTGCTTCCATTATTCTGCTATGATTATATTCCAGATTTACTATGTGTCACACCAAACCTCCGGCTCTAATGTCAGATTGCACCAGCAGATATCACACTTGTTTGGGTTAGCTACATTACTCTCTAAACCAGTGGTTCTCAAATCTCCTGTTAGGGGCTGCACGGTCAGTTGCTAACGGGGCTTTTAAACTTTTGAGACTCACTCACTCACTCACTCACGGTTAGCAAATCAACCCATAGTGGTGGTTCACAGACTTTGTGTAAGACGAGGTCCTTCACTTGCCAATGATTCACCTTAGCTGTGTCGTCTCCATGGACACGAGTGACAAAACATGGCAGCACAGACGCGTGAAGTGAAATGTTAATTAAAAGAATATCATTTATCAGCATGTTAAGGGAAAATACAAGAGCAAGTAGTGGTTGTTAGTTTCCTTCCTCTTGAGGCAGAGATGTTTGACGGTGAAACGTCGTGCAAACCCTCTGTGTAGGAGACTTGCATCTCCCATCAGATGAGATCCAAACCTGGGATAACTCCAGGGACTCCTTTCGGCAGAGGCTCTGGAACCTCTTCATGGTACAGTACACTTGAACATTCTTATGCCCACCTTTAACATCAAACAAAGTTCTTTATTGTAATTGATTAATACTTTATAACTTGACTTTTTGAAACGTGTTATTATGGCCTGGTCAACCCCCATTGATTTACCATTAAATCCACCACAAAACAGAATTTACAGTTTCAGATTCAGATTCCAGTGATCTTGGACAGTTGAGTAAATTTCTATGAACACAGACAACTGTCTCCCTAAGAGGGAAATCAAAGCATTATGACTTGAATTTGTGATGTCATCAAGTAACACTTGTTGGTCCCTTGACATTGAATTAGTGACAGACGTTGTTGGTTCATGTAATTTTAGTTTGAGCTTTAACATCTTTATTTAAATGTAGGGCTCACAGCTCTGAATCAGAAAATGTAGAAAATGAGTCTTGTCTCTGGTGTTAAGCTTGAGGAAAGACCTTTTCATATTCACAAATCGAAACTGAGCTGTACAGTATTATTGAAATAACGTGAATTCTATCTTAGGGTAGGATTTTCCCTTAAAAGATCCCCTCCAGATGTATTTTTGAACCCTTAAAATGTTCTATATCGAATTTGTATAGATATGTTTTTTTCCACCAAATTGTTCAATAAACTACTGAAAATGGCTTAGCAGCATCTCTATACCTTTTGCCCTCATTGAGAATGCAAGGATACATGAATATGCAATTTGGTAACAAGCACCCATTGATATTTAGGAGGAATTCCAAGTTGGCAGCTTATATTCTTTCAAGACACATCAATACCTACTCAGCTTTCTGTGTATGCTGAAGGTAAAGGTATCAAGTTACCACATATTGGCCCATGATAGGTTCAACCTATTAGTGACATCACACATGCAACTCAGATTTCAGGGAGATGCAGAGAAGCTCTCTCTTGCCAGGGAAGAATGTGAAAAAGGCACTCTGGTGACAAGTTCTGCATAAATAACATAGTCAAAGGCATGCCTCCAAGAGGAGTTAATCATAAAAAAATGTTTTGAGTGGAGGGGACCTTTAAGCTCCATTGACATTTTCCTTTCATTTGTTTCTTGTAGAGGATTTTGCGGGTCATCTGGATGTTTTACTGTTGTTTGGGTCGTCATGTCAAGAGGCTTCTAATTGTGAGTTCCTGTGGACTTTGGGCCCTGAGTGGTTAGCTTGGGAATGAAGAAGTAAAATAGGGATGGTTGGTTCTCAGTTTGCAAGGTCTAACATGCATTTTCAACCATGAATGAAGAGTTCAACTTCAGACCATTTCTGATTCTCTGATAGTAGCAGGGTAACTTTTTCACAGTTATGACTCAAAAAGTAGTAGCCTAAAGCCAGAAATGCAAAGCCTGAAACTGAACAAATTGCTGTGTCAGATTCCATGTCTGGATGGACGTATAACACATTGACTTTTTATTTTCTTTGATTGTTGCAGCGGATTACTCCCCAACCGGTCCAGAACATTGTTGGCACTGTGTTGAAGTGTGTTAACGACATCATCAATCACATTGTAGGTTAAATGTTTTAAAAGGCTGTAACCCCCCGACACACATACACACTTAACACACATACTGTACGTGCAATCACTCATGCAATCCAAGTTAATTCTACAGATATATTAATATTATGTATTATTGTTATTTTATTTTACAGTATCATAAAATACAGACACTGACTTGTCATTACTTAAAAACCATCTCTGTCATCATGCTTTTAAAGGGATAGTTCTGATATTTGGAACCCTAACCCAACAGTATTTGCTACTTACCAGTGATGTTGTTGATTGGTAGAATCCTTTCCTGTTCCTTATACTAGCTCTGGATAGTTGGCCACAAACCAATGTAAAGTCAGTGGGGTCAAGCTCCTGTCTGTGCAAGCTGACTGAAGACAACTGAAATCTACTTCACAGTTCATATCAAGTAGATTTTCAGTTGTATTCAGTCAGCTTATACAGACACGAGCTTGACCCCATCGACTTGTCACTGGTTCGTGGCTAACTATCTGGAGCTAGTATGAGGAACAGCATGGATTGTGCTGGGAAATGACTCTACCAATCAACAACATCAAGGTAAGTAGCAAATAGGGCTAGGGGTAAAAAAAATCAGAACAGTCCCTTTTAAGTTGATGTGTGACATTTCCTGACACAAAGGTCTTGTTTGTTTTTAGTTGTCTAATGGAGGCTGAACCCCCGTCTTCAGATGGACCATGCTGCTTTGGCATGGAGGACACGTCGTCGCATTTACATTCATGAGTTAAAAACTGCTATCAGCGATCTGCCGTCTGATCTAGACAGACGTCACACCGTGCCGTAGTCCTGTGTGAACTTTCACCTAAATAACATGATTACTCAAGTATTATTATCATCGTGGCGTCAGTGTTTGCTGTATGAGTAGCTGTTTAATTTGAGTTGTATAATCTAGAGCTGTGGGTCTCATCTCCACCTTCCCACCGAGACCTGTCTGTGTCCCAAGAAAATATTCCACCGGTCCAGAGCAGTGGTTCTAAACATGGGGGGGGGGTCACCACTGCCATGAATCAGGAACCAGTGATTTTAGACGAACATTACAGTGGTGTTGCTGGTGTTTGAATCGGCATATTGCTTTCGCGTGAGAGGGAGGGTAAATCAATGCCACCTGTAAATTGCTACATTATTTTAAATTTTTATATAAAATCTCTCCTCATTTCAGTCTCAGTAAAAATCAATTGATGAGCGCCATGTCTAACTTAAGCCTTGAGTTGCAAAGTCTCCGCTCATTTTGACTAGCTAAAAGTTTAGTCAATATATATATGAGCTACTCTCTCCCAAACCCAGGCACCAGAGAAGTAAGACTTAAATTTGTGATGTCACCAGGCATAAAATCTGGAGCTGCTTCATAGACAGTGAATGGGAGACTGATTTTGTGGACCCACAGAAAAATTCAATTTTTTTACCCAAATTAGCTTTATTCTATAGCAGTGTTCTCAGTTCTGAAACAGGAAATGTACCCACATACTCAGAACATTCCCCTGGGTGCTCTCTGTTTCATCCTTACCATTATTTCCCAATTCAGTGTCTATGGAGCAGCTCCAGTCTTTGTACCTGATGACATCACAAGTTTGTCTTTTAGCACTCTGGGGTTTGGGTTTGGGTTTGGGTTTGGGAGAGAGCCTTAGACCAGTTATAGTAATGATCCCCTCATCTACAGTATAGATATATACTTCTGTAATAGAACATATCTAAAAGCAGAAATCGTATCGAATGGGGGTCCGTGGTATAATTTGTGTCAGTTTCGGGGTCCCTGTCGTGAAAAGGTTTGAAGAACCACTGTCTTAGACCCCGTGGAATAACATGTGAATGGTTAAATTGGGTGGTGTTCCCCTTTAAAGACACACCGATGGGTGCTAAGTGAGAGTGCTGGCATGCTTTACTGTACTCTGAGGTAATAACACCTAATCGGCGGTTACGGTGAAGTCTCGGGGACAATTGTGTTGGTTCTTTCTTGTCTTGACAATAAAAGTGGTCTGTGATAAAACATGCGCCTGAGGTTTTTTTTTCTTCTTCTTCTTCTTCAGCATGCAGCTATACTGTGTATATATCTAAATCCTCTGTGGGGATTATAGGCCCATTCATAACGTGGGCCATGGAGACAAACTGATTCATATGAATAACATGGGTAAAATACTTTCTCCTCGGGATGAACTGAAAGTGAAAGGTTCATACGGGAATCGTTAGAAGGGTTTATTATTGTTTGGGCTACCAAGACCCACCGCACTACTACTACTACGAATTTTGGGTTGTACAAATATGAGTCAGTAATGTGGTATATGCGTCTAAAGATAACCGATCACGACGGGTACACGAGAGAAGAGCAGAGCCATAGACGACAGAAGTACAGAATAGAGGCTTTGCATGGAATGTTTATGTAGTTCTCTTTCTTCCAACGTGGCTGCCTGTAACCACTGGTAACCACTTAAAGGAAAATGCATAATTTCTTTGCAGTGGTAGAGTAGGTAAAACATTGAAAAAGCCTGATATTACTGTTCTACTGTGACTTGTTTACAAGATCCAGTAATAAGACACAAAAATATAAATTTTTTGTTGATGTATTTCTTATATATCAACTGTGGTTTTACACACCTAGCAACCATTGTTTCTTCCAACATGGAGGATAAATGGGCATTCTAAACATTCCGTGAAAGGCCTCCTTTGTTTGGTACGCAGACATATTCTGGTGTAGCCTATACACTGTTGTGGGGTGCAGTGGTCCTCGAAACACACCAACACAAGCACATATTATTGCACATATCTTGTAGGATGATTGCAATGCTGTAAATAACTAGTAATAATAATAATAAAATTCAGAGCATCCGAGGACCTAAGGCTAATGCTCATGTAAATCCCATGTTGTTCCTACTTGTATGTTGGTCCTGATCTCAACGATATCTCCTCTCCCTCTGTACAGGCTCCAAGGTTGTCAATGTGTTCTCCATGCCAACTGACGACACACAACTGCCTGCTCAGCAATTCATGAAGAGACTCACTAAACGGAAACACAGCAAAGAAAAGCTGAGACAGACATCAAAAGAGGAGAGTGCCGTGGTTGTGGCTTTTCATAAATTCAATCGGGATTCAAGAGACAAAATCAACCTCAAAGAAGGTATTTTCCCTTAAAAGTTGTAGACATCACACATGACTAGAATGTAATATCTCCAGTGAGAGTTGAGTCTGTTGAAGTTCTCTTCTTTTTCTGAATCTGGAACATTTGTCTCCTCTTTCCAACCTTTTCACAGATGAAAAACCGGTCATACTGGTACTGCTGTGTGACTCCTCTGACAGAAAAATGGGAAAAAACAACATAGGTAAAATCAAAACAGCAACCAGTTGTACGATTGTCCTGGCAGTCTACTGTGTGTTAGATAAGGCACACACGGGGCTCGAGGTCAACAAGTACTACAAGAAGGCCATCCACGCCTGCCAAAACAAAACCAAAGGTAGTTCTCTAGTTCTTTCTATGTTCATTGATGTGTTTGAAAATGGAGGGAGGGGGTCCCATATTTACCAAGATTTCTCAAAGACTTGGTCAAACTAAATAAAAACACAATGGTAAAATGACGGTGATCTACAAGTATTTTACAATGTATTTCATTGTTATCTCCACCGTGCGGAAGCCTGGAGGAGATCATGTAATTGGTCCGGAGTGTGTGTGTGTGTGTATCCATGTATGTGTGTGTCAGCAGCAATTCTCGCAAACTACAGGGCAGATTAGGATGAAATGTCACACACACAGCGGGCTGACAGCACTGAATTCTCGAATATTTTTTAAATCGGTCACCAACAAATATTTTATTTGAATTAATCTCCATCATTGTCCATTGAAATAGATATACAGTATAAAGTTATACCTTTTGAACACAAGAGGGCGATACTACACAAGTTCGCTGCTCAGAGCCTCCGGTAATCAGCTCTCTGGCACCTATTTACAACATGGAAATGCCATAGTGAACCTATTGTCGTTGATATACCTATGCATTAAAAACATTTATGAGTTAATTAATTTCCATCATTGTCCATTGAAATAAGCCCCGCCCCTTTCATATCGCATGAACCATTTGTCGTAGAGACTTATGAGAGGTGTCAGTTAACTCAGTACAGACTACGACTTTCATTGGTTTAGTTTAACCACGCCCCCTTGCTTAAGTGTGTAATAGTACGTAATAGTGTTATAGTGTAATACTGCGTAATAGTTTAATATCTTTTCTGCTTTCATTGGTCTTTGTTTGCCCTTCCCTCCCACACTTAACCCCCACCTAATGTATAGGCTACTGTCTGTCGCCTGTCCTTGGTAGGATAGTGACTTGTCAACACAGTTGGGCTTTTTTTCTTTCCCGCAGACAGTGGATGATCTCTGTGAATGTTGTGCGAATGAGTTTGGATTATCGGTAATTACAGTTAATGGTAATAGATGGTCTCTGCATTTGTTCAATATTGTAGGCGTCTTTGCTTGCTCTGTGAGAAAGAGAAGAAATGTGTGGCTGCTGCCTGGTGGAGATTTGCGCTCTACTGCGTGCACTTTTCTAGTTAAACCTGTTTTAGGCTGTAGGCGCCGTGGTTGGAAAGCCAAAGAACAGTCACACAAACATGGCAGGAGCCAAAGGCCTCACTAGAAGTGTTGTTCAAACTGAAGTGATGCAATGGTCAAATGACAGTGAGATCTACAAAGTATTTTACAATGTATATTTTTTTGTCAAATCTTTTAGAATTTAGGTCGAAAAGCCAAGGGACATACGAAGATGGCAGGAGCCAAAGGCCTCGGTAGAAGTGGCCTGTGTTGTTGTATTGGTGGGCATCCACCAATGAAAATAAGGGTGAATTAAATACAAATTAAAGGGGAAAGTCACCCATTTCAAGAATGTACACATTGTTCCTGTGTCCCGGGACAGTTCAGTCAGTATTTGTGAATATGCACGTACATTTATATGATATGATATAAAATTAACTTGAACTTCTCTCTTGAAGCTAGCAATCAGAGAGAGAACCCTCGAATTTGTGATGTCGCCAGGATGTAGAACCTGGGGCTGCTCCATGGACAGTAAGATGAGATATAACAGTATCATCCCAGAGGAGAAACTGCATTGTGGTTACAGTCAAACGAAGGGGACATTGTGGAGCCATAACATGAGATTTATCTTCCAGTGTTTCTTCATGGGTCTGAACCAGCTCGTTTTGGGTGCAAGAGCTCCCACAAAATATTCTGGGCCCACATAGTCGATACCCCGTTCGTTGACAAATGTTACACCTGGTGACAGGTTTCTAAAAATGATTTTTTTATGTGCTTTTATCACTATTTGTTAACGTGTCTTGATGCCGCTTGAGGAGGAGTTTGAAACGTGGTGTCTTGCTGCATGTAAAACGGTTTTTGGGGCGGGGGTTGTTGCCTTTGATGTTCCTATACATTTATATATTTTTGCCTCCTTCTGTTGAGTATAATACATTTTCACTTTTGCATTCAAGTGTCTTCTAACTTCTTTTTTGGTTACTATTGTGGGCCTTTTCGGAAGCCCTTTTCCTCACTGTTTGTAAGTGGTTAACTTATCACTGAAATGTGTTAGCATTGATATGGCATTGACTTTCAGGTGATAAATGAACAGGAGGCAAATGACCCAACTGAGGGCTGTTGTTTTTTTTGTTTTTTAAAGGCCCAATTAGTGATCTAAAATGTCAACAAATTGGTAGCCCCATTACAAAAAAAAAAAAAAAAGGCAAAAACTTTTATTCTCTAATTGACCTAACTCCTTCTCCTTGTCTAGCCTTACCCTGACCCTTGAGGAATCTGGAATGTGAGTTCCAAAACATCAAAACATGACCTTTAATATGATAACATGTCCCAACCGAGCAATTTCAAAGAAATGGTCTGACTGCTCCCCAACAGAAAGAGAAAGTGTCTGTTTGAAGGCTGAGCGCAGTTACTTTTTAACCTTTATTTATCCAAGCGAGGTTTCACTCAACACACTTTCTCTTTGTCAGCAAAGACCTGCTTCATAAACTCTGAGCACATACACTGGTGCAGTTCAGTACTTTTATTATCCCAGGTCAGTGCCTTGCTCAAAGGCATTTTAGCAGTGTTGAAGAGGGGATAGTAGCACTCAAACAGCCCGTCCCAATTTGACATCTCACATTCTCACTAACCCTCAATGTCACAGGTTTACACAAGCCAACTACATGTTAAAACATAACCCAATACAGCATGAGCCAAACTGATCCAGGGGACTGGCTGTTCAGCCCTCCGATGCCCCCCTGAAATTGAGCCAATCAAAGTGCTGGCTTAAAAGACTGTCCCTTTCTGATATGTCACTGACCATTCTGAGTAATAAAAGTAACAAAATAAAGGGGGAGTGTTTACTGGTGGAACTGAGACAGAGAGATACACTCCCCTTACCTATATTTACCCAGTCTGGCTGGGGATTCAAACCAACAACCTTGTGGCAACCTAGGGCTGTTGTTGGTTCGTGCTTTCTATGAGCCTATGTGTTTTTGAATGTTTTTTTGTAGTTATTTTTAAAGGTAGAATCTGTAATGCTATCAAACAGCAGCCTCTAGGCAATAGAGCCCTGCTCAGTATTGCACTTTTGTTTTGGTCTGATGTGTGGGTTGGAGCTGAGTGGGGATGGGGGGAGGGGTTGCTATTGCTGGCCACACCTCAGGCTCTGCCAAGAGAGGTCTGGAGAAATTCACAGTATAATGTTACTAAACTCCAACCCACACATCAGACCAAAACAATAAATGTAAACAAAGTACAATACTAAGCAGGGCTACTTTGCCTAGAGGTTGCTGTTTGACGGCATTACAGATTCTACCTTTAAGTCAACATGAAGTCTACCTTGACTACCTTGAAGTCATTTCATTTCATTGTTCTTCTGTGTGATGAAATGTTACATGAAAGAAAAG
>OMKL01133468.1:0-16009 GCA_900302295.1 Parasudis fraserbrunneri
TTGTCTCTCAGTGGCCACTCTCCCCACCCATGGCTCACTGCCATCGGGATGGAGGACCTTTCTTTTCCCTTCTCAACTCAGTGACTTTTCGGAGTAAAGTTAACCGTGTGGATGTGCTATTCTGTATCTAAACAGATTATCTGGAGAAAAAAAAATACAAAATGGTTTAAAAGTAAACATTTAAAACAAGGAATAGGTTAAATGATATGTTCAGATTTTCATCCAACTGCATGGCATCATATAGGATTGCAGACTGACATAGCTAACTACTCTTGAGTTATTGCACCATTTGGAGCCGAAGTGCTGTCACTCTTGTTATTGTTGTAAAGTAATATTGCTTGGGATTATTTAAGTGACTCTGCAAGGCTGAGGTCTCCATTCCTTGATACTTTGCTTTTTACTTCCAATGGAGAGTTTTGACTATGAAAACTTGAATATTGTATCTGTAAGATAAAAATCTGTTACTGATTATTTCCCCGTTTTGATATACTTTGTTCTGGAGAAGGGTCTCACAAATGAAGACTTTGTTTTAAAGCCTCTCATTGCCACATTTGGCTTAAATCAAAGTTATTGTTTAATGATGGTTTATGGGACCATGTATAAGAGACATTATTTTAAAGACATTTTGAGGCACGAACAGCCAAAGACTACCACAATGAGTTAGTACACCAATTTGCATTTTGAAACTTTCATTTTCAGCAGGTTTCCCCAAGGGGGCGCTGCAGAAGAGATGTACCGGTATAACCAACCAGTAAGGAAATGGATATACATTTGAATCAAAGGGAAGCTATCCCAAAATTCATTATAATGGCAATTAACGTGAAACTATTAATGTATACTTTTAAACTATAGCAACTGTCATTGAAACCTTTTTTTTTTTTTTTTATCTGCACGCATACTAATCCATCAGAGGAGAGGAGGTGTTTTAAGTTCTTATGTGGGCCTTTTAGAGTAGAAAAGGAGCGAGTCAGCATTGAGAGTTTTTCACACTAATGGAAACGTGTCACTTTCAGCCCATATGACATCTCCCTAGCCACCCTCCCATTAATATATTGTTGTGTTGTGTTGGTTACACTATTGCAGGAACATGCAGCATGCTCATCATCATGCAGGATTTATATACGGTTAAGAACACAGATGCCTTGCTTGTCTGTTCACCAACGTTGTGCACTGAATCAAGCCACAATATTGTAAAAGAAGAAAGAGGCCTGCTGACCGGCTCATGGCTTCAATAGTTGTTTTGTAGAAGCTGGTAGATTAAGAGTTTGTCCTTGGATACAGCTAATGCTTACTAACACCCTTGCTGTAAAAAAAAAAAAAAAAAAAACAATGCAGAGAAGTTATTTACAGTAGCCTTTAATTGCTATCGCCTGTGTTGGACTGTTGGTTTTATGTGTTTGTTTATTTATTTTGTAACTCAAACACGTGAATAACATTGTACGCTTGACCAAAATTACAGATACTGGCACGCATGTGGGAAATTATTTTATTTATTGTTTGCGTGTCTCCTTGGGCACGGAACCTGAGGCAACATTTAGGCCTGGTTTTGTCTTTCTCTCGTCACACTGCTAGGAGACGCCTTCTTGCAGTGTGTGGACTCAGTAGATGGGCTTACAGTCACAGAAAATATTTCACTACCACTGTCCCTGGACACACGAACACAGTCTAACACACAAACCAACTAACTAGCCATATACTGTATATCATATCACAACACACCAGTGCATTTTCTGTAGCTTGTTTTGAAATGTAAACATTTTAAAAGGATTAGGAAAAAAAATGTAAAGTATTTAATTACATCGAACAACCGTCTTAACCTTAGCAGATCTTATATTACTTGTCACTGACTGAATACTCAGCTCTGTGCTATTCTGAACTGTGTCTGTCCATTTGAAATATGCTGTCTACTCGTGTTTAGCAACATTTGTGTGAATAATGTACTATTACTATCTGCTGTATAAAAAGGAGAGTTAAAAGAAACACAGAAATGTAGGCCTATCACATGGAATAAAATAAAGATATTTCACCAAAGCTGTTATTTCTAAGATCCCTTTCCTTGTCAACCACTATTGCAGGAAAAGTGCCATTACAATTTTTTGTTGGCTAATCACTGATAATTTTATTACATAAGACTATAGCTTATGTATAGGCTACATAATGGCTATCATTAGTCAATATCTTTTGTTGATCAATGACATACAATTACACAATAACATAAACCTTAAGATGGGGACCATGCAAAAGATACTTCAGAAGTCTCTTACCCTGCTAAAGATTTAAGCCTCGTCACTAGGTAATGGGCAATAGTCATTTGTTTGTGTTTGCAGTAGAGGATGGGGCTATGGAGTAAGATGTGATGGTACTTTCAGGCAGTCTTCATAAACTAGTAAACTTTAGTTTACTAAAACAACCCCCCCCACACACACACACACACACACACACACACACACTCCTAATGCCAAGCAAAATAACAATGTCCAATGTTTACAGAATTTCTAGTAATTATAATGCATAAGCTAAAGAGTGAAAGTCACATACATACAAAATGTCACACATTGACATTCATGACCACATCCAGGGTAGCCTGAAAAACAAAAAAAGTAATTTACAAAGCCAGAAATGAAAGCTAAACATCAATCAATGTTCATGACTACCCCGTGGCTATTAAAGAGCCAAAATGTTACCAAACAACATTCCTAAATGTGACACAAAATGTTTCTTGGTGTAGCATTCCCTGATGGCAAGGTGAAGATTACCTTCTTTGTTTTGTTTTTCTTCGCAGGAAAACAACCCTTCGAGGGTTCCAACCCTCACCCAAAGTTTGCCGTCAACTTAATTAAAAATTAATTGCAGTTATGTCACTCAACCTTGTAGCACGGAGCCTTTAGTGAGGAGCACCCATGTGTTGCAAATTCAGTGAATTCAAGGCTTCTCGCTGATATTTCATGGTGCTTCCATTATAAAAGGCGGAAAAAAAACATGTCAAAACTTGTATGAACATTATCAAACTAACATTTATACAGGGCTACTACTCATGTCTGATAATGTTTTTATATGACATAGGCTTATTGTGCAGTTTCCGCAAGCAATTTCTGTCAGTGTCCATTAAGGTTTGATAAATAATGAATTCAGAATCAGAATCAGCTTTATTTGCCAAGTTTGTGTGCATACAAGGAATTTGACTCATTAATTATACTGGCATCATATTATGACTCGAAATATACACATTATACACTATATACTATAGCGTTTATACTATAGTTGTAAGCTATATACAACTGACCATAAACCATTCTTGCAAGCTGTAAACTGGATACAAATAGTGCAAGAAGTGATGAAGAGATCATTATAAAATGGTACCAAAGAAATATAATATAAGTGTGACGGCTAGGGGGAAGAAACTGTTTCTGTGGCTGGTGGTTTTAGTGTACAGTGATCTGTAGCACCTACCAGATGGAAGAAGTTGGAACAGATTATGTCCTGGTTGGAAGGGGTCTGTAGTGATTTTTCCTGCCTGTTTCCTGACTCTGGAGGAGTACAGGTCCTGGATGGTAGGCATGTTGGCACCAATAATCTTTCCTGCAGACTTGACTGTCCTATTCCTGTCCTGTTTGGTGGCCGAGCCATACCAGACAGTGATGGATGTGCAGAGAATTCCTCTTTGCAACTCTGATCTCTCTTGTCAGTGTGTTTCTGGCCCGGTTGTACCAAATCCTGTCCCCAGACTTGTAGGCCTCCTCTTTGGCCTAGCGGAGCTGCCTGAGTTTTGCCGTGAACCAGAGCTTGTTGTTATAATAGAAAACAATTTATACAAAGCTGCCCGGGGGACAGATCGATATGCATCTTTTAATATTGTGTTGCAGTATTGCTTTGTAGAATAGCTGAGTTGAATCGCCCAGGTCTTGGTTTTGTTATATAGTTCATACACCTTTACATTTGTTGTGTAGGCTTATACCCATAGCTGGTAATGTGATTAATGTAGGGTACCATGGGGCTAAATGACCCCAGAGGTAAAAGGCCCCTTGACTGTTATTTTCTCCCTAAACACTAGATGGCACCATATTTTATTTTAATGCTTTCCTAGTATGACCCTAATCTATATCGCCAAGCATTTTTGCTGACTCATCTCAAAACAATGAAGTTATTCCACCAAAACATTTCAAGCTAAATTGATCTAATAGTTTGTCATTTTGAAAATATTGCAGCATGACGCAAGAAAGTCATAGCTCTGAAATGATTAAATATGTTTGAATAAAAGAAAAAGAAAATAAGTGACCACATTTGGGGCTAAACAACCCTCTCACTGGGGTAAAAGGCCCCCTTTTGGTCGATTGGGTTGACTGTTCTGATGATTTTCTTTTCTTTTTCTATTCTAATAATCAGTGATTTTAGTGATTCAGTGATTAGGATTGGCCTATAGCTAACTTGTAGACATGAGAAGTTTGAGGTGAAACACATGACATTTCTAGATATAGATGAGAACTTACTGGCTTAAATGGAATGATTTTACAACTTGGATAAGTAATGTTTCATCGTTTGGAGAAATGCGCTCTCAAGGGGGTGTTTTGCCTCATGGTGGTTTGGCTTTTTACCCTGGTAGTGGGGTTAAAGGCCCCCCTTCAATATTTTTGTTTTATTGAAATACATAAAGCAATATGAATCCTTCCATATTATTTCCCCGCTAAATGTGTTTACCTTTGAATAGCCTCTATGCACATATGTATTTTCCCCCATTCTTGCTTTTTTGTGTCCGAAAAATAACAATTTCCTTAAGGGGGCTTTTAACCCTATGTTACTCTACCATTTAACGAGTACCCGAATGCACCAAATTTGAGCGTGGCAGGTGACATAATTTACACCTGCCCATTCCTCTTGACTTTGAGCGCACTAAACACTTCTTAATTAAAGCGAGGTCCGTAAATCATCAGCCTCTGCTTAATATGCCTACAACAACTTGGAGAGGCATAGCCTACTGTAACTGTGCCTGGATTCCATTCAAGCTGTCTGACTTGGAAACTTGCTCGTCTGACTGCAATCGGCTACTCTCGTTTATTTTCGAGGCGAATCATCAGTCATCTCAAACAAGCATATATCCTACTTTATTATAAACATGGAGTGTCATGAGACATATGAGAAATATGATGTTGACATCCTGGCATTCCTAAAAATTGATCAAACCACCTGCACCAGGAAAGAAATGTTGAATAATCTTGACCGAATCTACTATCTTGGATCTGGTTGGTCCTGACTTTACGACCTAACTAGCGCACCCAAACGATATCACCTCGTAGAATATACGATTTGGTCACATGATACATTTCCGACTTACACAGTAACGAGTTGATGCGGACCTGCCGAACGCTCGATTATTTTCTACGCACCTGTGTAGCACACCTGTACGGTTTCCGGAAGTTGTGACGTGAAGAGCACTGGAAACGGGGATGGGTCAGGAATTCATCACAAAAATCTAGTTAAACTTGATCGACAAGGTCTAATCAGTGGGTATATTAACCACGTTTATCTTGCTGACACAGGAGAACGCTTTCGTCAAGCGGGACAAGAGCAGCAAGTAGACTAGCAGGGCTGAACAAGTGGGCCTGTGCCTTTTTTTGTTGAGTAGGCTTAGAAACTAGACCATTTACTCAAGAGAAGCTTTCTGATCCACATTCAGAGATAAAGGATGTCTCAGCGGACGTGTATTTTACCAGATGAGGCGGTTTTCTCCGACTTCAGAAGACAATGCTCATCACAAGATAACTGGGTTAACAAGTATAACAAAAATGGAATGGAAGTCTGGGTCGAGGTACCACCTGTGAATAGTGCGCAAGGAAAACAAAGTCGACCAAAAATTCACAAGATCAAGGTGAGTAGCCTAGTTCTTTAAAAAAAGAAAAAGAAGTAGCCTAAGTTTCAAGTCTTTTATTTCACTTGACCTTGTCTTTTTTTAATTGTGTGTGTATTCGTTTCAGTGTAAGATGACAATAAAAGATGTGTCGGCAGCCACCATGTATGACGTCCTTCATGATGGCCAGTATCGTAAAAAGTGGGACCCTACCATGCTGGAGAGTTTTGACATCGCCCGCCTCTCTGCTAATGCTGATGTGGGCTACTACTCATGTGAGCGCCGCAATCTGATGCAGTTTATCATAGCGCATTCCTATGTTGTCTTTCTAATCAGGCCCACATGTTTACCGAGAATGACTAAAATTCCAGGGGTGCTGTTATTGTCCTAGATGATGATGATGATGATGATAACAATAATATTAGCCTAGGTTCACATTTGATCTTTTTGAGACTTTTAATTCCATTTCAAATGAATGATTATGATTATAGCCCTACTCCTGGCTCTATTTAGGTTTGTTCATTATTATTATTTATTTTTAATAGTTTTTTTTCTCTCAAACTGATTAATTGAACTGTTGATATGCTAATTATGATTTTTAAATGTATTTCAAAGCTATGAATAGTTTGTGTGTTTTGTAAATATGGGAGCAAACTGGGCCAGCATTTGAAGTTACAGTGAGATAAGAAAGTTGTAAGAGCTTTATTTCCCTGTGAGTGTCTCTCAAGAATCACTGTGTATTGATCATATTCCCATACTCAAAATCCCAGATGTGAGCTTTTAATGTTCTGCTTCCATAGTGTGATAGCTGTGTCTGTGCCCTCGATGCATCATTTCTCTATTAAGAGTTTTGTGGTTCTGTCAGCACTGTTGTACGGTCGATCACACCCTTAGGAGTGAAACATGAGGGACCTTTGTTTTGACAGTATATTTATAGTCAACACACAAGGGTGCAGTTGCTGGCTCTGTCGCCTTTCTCAGTTTAAGGTTACTGTGACACTGAGCATGGCGGGAGGACTGCTGTTTGTAAGGAGACATCTCCTTTCCAAGTCATCCTGAACTGTTGTTCTTGCGTCGCAGGGCTTTGTCCGGTGCCGCTGAAGAACAGAGATGTGGTGACGCTGCGCTCGTGGCAGGTGACGGACAACGAGTATGTGATCGTGAACTTCTCTGTCAAACACCCGGTACGTGGACTCCTCCGTAGATACCTGGCGCGCAGCAACCGCTGTAGCTGAAACATTTCATTCCTTAGGCCTAACGACGTCCGTCGGGCTCCTAACTGTATACACTGATTTTGTAACAGCTCATTTACCATCTGCAAACAGTCACCTTATCAATATTGATAACCACACTACATGTGTAAAAGATTTACGACAATAGATTTGGTTTGTATAACATAGCCCTATGTAGGACTGGAAAGACTGGAAAGCCTCAATCCTAAATATTGGTAAAAATGGTTTATGTCGTGATACAAAGAAATGCATGCTTTGGTTTGATTACAGAAATATCCTCCTCGCAAGGATCTTGTGAGAGCTGTCTCCATCCTGACTGGCTACCTCATAAAGCCCATAGGACCCAACAGTTGTTCCTTCACGTACCTCTCGCAGGCTGACCCCAAAGGTGAGAGACCCTAACCAATGACTTTGGTTGCTTCAAAGTTATCAGAATACCTGTGGATTGCAATTCATAATGAAAAGATGAAACACTAACTTTTTTTTAAATGTATCCTTTATTTTATAATTTTGCCCCAGGTTCTATTCCAAAGGTGGTGGTGAACACAGCATCTAAAATTTTAGCCCCCAAGGTATGTAACTAACATAATTCATCTCTGGTTGTTCCAAACTGTTCCAAACTCCTTTTAGCTAAAATCTCCAGTTTTCCTTGTAGTTCACAGCAAGGCTAGAAGGGATTTCAGTCCAAAAAGTCCAAAAAAAACATAAATCACAATTTTTATGTGTGTGTTTGAGCTACAGTGTAGATTGTAAAGGCACAGTTTTGTCCTTGGAAGTGGTTAGAAAGTGTGTAATTCGTGTGCGCATAAGTGAGCGTGGGTTTCAAGTCTCTCAAATGACAATGGTAACCATAGGAACCCAGTCCTAGTAAGGTTTTGACAAAGAAGTCTCTCAGCTAGAGTTGTCGTTCTCTGTCCTTGTAGAACCTGTTCTCCAGGTTTCATTCCTTTTGCAGTTTGAAACTATTTAGACCGGTATATCGTGCATGAAACTGAGATTGTGTGACTTACAGCCAAAGCTGAACAGAAACCTTGACCTACTTAATTAATTATTAACAGTGTTCTCTACAAACAACCGCCCACTTTCACCCCCAGTATAATGCATTCTGATACAAATGAAGTACAGATCTTATAGACCTATGTGTTGAATGGTGGTTGAAACTCTCACTGGTATTATTACATTAAACATTGTCTTAGTTTGGGCTTTTGTCAGGTCAGTTATATCAGATTAGATATCTTATGAGATTATTATCTTCATTGTCTGTTGCCAGAAATTTTGCTTTCTCATACATATTTGTCATACATATCATTTTAAGCCTTGTGGAAAACAACAAAGACAAAAAAGTCAACATTTGTAACATCATCATAGACCTCAATAAACAGAATCTGCTACCAGTTCATGAATGAATGATAGTCAATTTATTACACAACTCTGTTAATTAATTAATATGGTACAGCCATCCTCCACCTGAGCACCCCGAAACCACCCCACCGTACCACACCCTATCCCAGCCCAGCCCTGCTCACACCCGAATGTCAGGACCGATTTACCATCTCACCCCCAACACACACACGCACACACGCACACACTACTGCACAAATTCGTTTTTCTACCTGCTTCGCTTACAGATGAAACACATGAACTATTCAGTGGAGGGTACCAGAGGTCTAAATAGCACTTGTCAGTAACCTCAGTGCCTGCCACATGAGTGAAGAAATCAATTTGATATATTTGACCTGTTTTATCTTCCGCTTTGTTGACTGAGCGTGAAGGTGTGGCAAGACTGTCATTGTTCCACTGTTGGCTCCAGACCTCTGATGCTCCTCTCCTCTCTCTGCCTCCTCCTCCTCCTCCCACGCAGGTCATGAAGTGTGTGCACAAGGCGGGCCAGAACTACCGTGAGTGGAAACAGCAGAACTCTCCGGATCAGAAGCCCTGGTTGTACCCGGAGCAGAGCACGCTGCCTATGATGGACCCGGCGGAGCTGTCGATCCAGAGGGCGGACTCTCTGGAGAACGTGGATGTGAGTACTACGCTGGACGGTCAGGAGAACGAAGACAGCAGCTGAGCTGAGCTGAGCTGAGCTGAGCTGCTATGAGGGGGGTGAAGATCAACTCGTACAGACCTTTACAAGACTCAAGTCCCATACCCCTCTATGGCACTTCATTCTAACCCCCCCCTCTCCAATCTTTCCCCAAATCCAATTTGTGTTTCCTCTTTATCATAGTGCCTTCTTGGGATGAGCGAGCGAGCAAAATGTTTACAGCTGTTTTGACAGACGGAACTTGCCACACAGCAAGTTTCCATTCAGATCAATTAACTTCAAACTAAGCTGAAAACCTCTCCGGTGTCGGCCATCTGCGTTAGATGTTAAAAACCCATTGTTTCATCTGGGTTTATTTTTGTAGTTGCAGCTATGTGCCATTAAATACATAGTGAGGTTTTTGGAATGACGTAAAATGAAGTGAAGTTCTACGGTATATGAAGCATTATGCCTAATATGTATACCAGTTATTAGATTTTATAAGCAACCATCGAGGGAAGTAAAGAAAGGTAGTCGGTGGTAAGAGTAAGTAGACAGTGATGTTTTTTTCTTCCTGTATTCTCATGCCATTGTTTTTCTGCTCAAAAGATGTATATTAGGCGAAAGTACAATCCGTCAGGTATTGATTCTTACCGTTTTATTTACCTTTATGTTAAAAACATGTTAGAAAAATGTCATTTTGGCTTGCCCCTTGAATTTTAGGTGAATAGAGGTATTGGGACAAATACACTCCCAGTAAATTATAGTCTTTAAGGTTGTTTTTGGTCACATACCAAATGTGATATGTAAATGTAATATTCACTTGGTCACACAGCTGAAGTGGCCTTTAATGTGAGATGGTAGGAGGAGGAATGTTTTTGGTTTTGTACATTGCTCAAGGCTTGGGCATTCATTTTAAACTTGCAATGGCAGCTGGCTTCGCGTGATCACGTGGGAATCCATCTTGTCAGGCTTCAACTTAGGCAACGGGCAAAGATACTCTGCCTAGTTTTTTTTTTTTTAAGTGCCGGCCCTGTTCCAAACAGTTTCAAAGGACGACTTCCCAGATGGTTCTGTGTGACAGACCATCTGGTGGGTCAGGTTACATTAATGTGGCCATGCAGGGATCTGCAGGTGTTGATACATCACAAACAGAACAGTTATGTTTGGGGTGTATGACCAAAAATTACCATATACAATTAACTGAAGTTAATCTATTCCTGGCCAATATTTATGGGACTATATGCAAAAATGCTGTCCAAGATGTTTTAGGCTATTTTACAAGCAAAAGTACCCTTAATCATTAGCTGACATAATCTGTACTTTTCACTCATATACATCTTTCATCAGGAATACAACTTTCATAAGCTTACAAAAAAACCAGCCAAAATTACTGTCTGTCTGTATATATATTTTTAAAGATGTCATGGAAGACTTTTATCATTGCTAACTGGGAGTGATTTGCCTACTGACTAACATGTCGACAGGAACGTAGATGATCACTGAAGGATCTTATGTAAATATTTGTATTTATTGCATTTGTATTTAATGTTGTGCAATCAGTGTGTATGTGTACACAATGGAATCCATTATGATGACGGTTATGCAAGCCCTGCTCTTAGCATAGTCACTGAATGAAAGATCTATTGGTTATCTCAGTGAAGTTAAATCTTGAGTAATGTCACACATCAAAAGTACAGAGAAATATAAATTTTTCGAGTGAATTATACAGCCATTGTTTTTATCTGAAGGATCTAATTCTCACGAATCTCATATTTTAGATTATTTATTGCAACAATGAACCTACTGTAAAGTCAGATTAAGCGGCGATGACGGAGTATGCAGGCACCCTGAACTAGCAAGCTGAGCTCTTGGAACTGTAGAGACAACCAACATCTTGTCTCGGTGTTTTCATGAATAAACAGAAGGTGCACATCTTTGTAATCGCTGTGATTTACTGTATGTCTTCTAAGGATGATTGGCAGCCCCTCAACTGAAACCCAAGTCCAAAGTGGAACAACAAGTTGAACCACTGCTACCGGAGCAAACCGGCCTGTCTTACTCGCATGCTGTTCTTAAGCCGTCACAATGAGGCTAGCTCTTATGCATGGCCCAGTTACACACGTGTTCCTGCAGGTTCAAGCCGATTCCATATAGTCCATATAATTTTACAAATAAATACTAGGGCTGCACGCTCTCAGTCGATATAAGTGGTTTGTTAGTGGAGGAGTTACGTTTTTTTTCTCCACACTGAATGAAATGCTTCGTGAAAAATGAGTATCGGTTACGCACTAGATTTAAATGAGGTCCTTCTACATGATTGCATGTGGGAAACACAATTTTACAGATTTGCCTATTAAATCAACTTATCAGTCATCAGTCATGTGACTATTAAGTTGACAAAGAATTTCTTTAGTTGAGGACAGCCCTAAAAAATATATATATATTATATTATTATACAGCGAGAAGCATTGGGATATATTTTGTGGTCAACATCAAAGGATCAGTGTGAAAAAGTGGGTTAGACAGTAGATAACATGATATGACTGTAGACAAAACTGGTTCTCTAATCATGACCCAATCTCTACTCACCGTCAGCAGTGGACACAAAAAGAATTACACAAGGCCAGATATTTAAACTTATATGTCAAATATATTTACAACACATGAAATGACTGCATTCTGACATACTGCAGTACCATCTAGACTGACATATGACAAAGGGCACAGTGTACTGCACTGTTTTGCAATCTTCCTACTGAGCAGGCAACAGTACACTTAACGAGAAGACACAGGAGTTTGGCACATAGAAAAATGTATGCGTTAAATAATTTGAATATTATTTTTGGCTGACGCCACAAACAGTGTGAGTTCATATTAGTAGTATCAGTCAGATATAAAAGGTCTGTTCTTTAAAATATTGTACATATTTTCAAAAGAGTCACTGCAATATATTTACACAAGCATAACCTGTATATTTCATACACAACAAGAGATAACTGCCGTATAACTACAGCCAGTCAGGTTTTCTGGTAAGATAATTCAGTTATTTTCAAGGGTCAGTGAACATTACAGCAGGCAACAATCAATCTCATATGTAAATACTAAAATCTACATGTAATGTATTTGTATTTTGTACACATGGAAACACAACAAGGCTTTCATCAACTAGATTAAAACAGTCACTGTGCAGCCTCTCTATTCATTCAAACCTTTATTTAAGCCTCGGAAACCAACTGACCTATCCAAAGCTCTGCCCCCCTTTTCTTGACCCTCCTATCGCAAGCGCTGCTTTCCTCGGTCAAGTTAAGAGAGGGGGCGGAGCTCGGGATTGGTCAATTGAGGGCGGCTCTCATTTACAACAGCTGCAAGAACGGATGTGACTACCTCGTTGAGTGGCCAGCTTGCCTCAGAGTGGAGGAGACAGTGTGAGGTGTCTGTGGGGAAGGGAGAGGCAACAGGTTTTTATTCTGTGCAGTCCTGGCACCACGAATGGGCCTGTTTAGTCATAGATCATTATGAGACCATCACAGAGGGTGGGGGCTGGTGTCTGTGGGAGGTTGAAGATGACGTGTCTGGCAACCAAGGGCATCAGGTTCAGTGAAGCTCGCTCTCTCTCCCCCTCTCTCTCTCTCTCTCTGGGTGCTCTGCTGCCACCTAGTGGACGGTTCTCTCCTTCTGCCTCTGGTAGTCTTGACGGGGGAAACACGGGGACAGGAAAAGGATATTAGAGCCCACTTTCAAAGCATGACCAGTTGAATACTGATGTCTGCTGCCTGTATGATGTAAATCTGTTCCACAGTTCAATGCATGCAAGGAGTTTGACCTAGCTATTTAGCAGTATAGCTAAATTAAGATACTGTAGCTTATTGGTGTCTCAATTCTGCATTCACAGAAAATGCAAGTCACAACAATATGGAACTTATTCAAAACAATACTGTAAAATAATAATAATAATAATAAAAACCTAGCAAGCTGCCTCAGAACCACATATAGAGCTACTTAGCTTGTACATTAGCTACTCACCATCCTCTTTGTTATAATTTAAGGTCTAGTGGAGTGTAGAATATCAAACCAGGTGATAGATTTCTATACATGGTTCATGCTATGTGTGTTATCCACGAGATATGACTTAGTGGGGCAGATGAGACCAACACTTACTGTAGGGAAAGAAGCGCACCCTCATCAGAATCTCTCGTGCAGTCTTCAGAATCTCTACAGCCTAAAGACAGAGAGGAAAACAACTTCATAAAATCGACATGGACACATGTTTTTCCTGTGGATTGCCAAACAAATGACTGTAAAGGAGAGCCCTGGCACGTCATCTGAGCTGGGGGACAAATGATCACACTCTTAGAACTCATAGAGGCTCAGATCAATAAGAATAGGGCTGGGAGGAATACCAAATATCAAGTACAAGAAAAAGATGATTTCTCCATTTATCTGTGCGTTACCAAGACAATTGGCTGTCAGTGTGCCATAATGGCAATTTATATTAAAGTTTAGAATAGCCTACACGTGCAAGCGATGTCTTGTTGCTGCTGTTAGGATAGAGGGGGGCACAAACTCGTCTTTTTCTTGTACTTTAACGTTATCGCAGCGCCAGGAATTCCCACCATCGTTAATGACGAGACACCAACCCATCACCACGGTAAGTCAAATTGACTTTATTGATGACCATTTTCGTCGGCAAGCTATTTGTTTATTTCTCAATGGGCCGCTTTCAGATCCTGTGGAGCTAGCTTGCTTACGTTCCATGGGTCTGATGTGTCAGGCTAGTCTCCTGTATGCAAACTTACTGCAACACTAAATCATCTGTCAAGATTCATTTGATTGCATTTTTGTTTCAATGGAGACCTTGCATGGAATGTTTGTGTAGATCTCGTTTTTCCAGTATGGATGCCTGTAACCATTGGTCATCACTTTCAAAAGAAAATGCTTAATTTCTGTGCAGTGGTAGAGTAGGTAAAACACTGGAAAAGCATATTACTCTCCCACTGTGACTTGTTTACGGCATCCAGTAATAAGACACCAAATTATTAAATTTTTTGTTGATATATTTATCCATTGTCTCTTCCACTGCCATGTACAAAACAATGGTTAGAAGACAGGGAATTACATTAACATTCCATGCAAGGCCTCCATTTAGTAGCAGAATGTACACAAATAACAGGATATAACTTGATGAATATAAACCGGTTTGTCTCCCTGTCTGACAAAGCCAGCGGGTTCATTTTGGAAATGTTAGGTAAGGTTTGCCAAGAGGTGTATGGAGAGGGCAGTCGGTATCAATTGTACGATGAAGTTAAATGTGAAAAAGGGTGATTTGAACCACTACAGTGGTTAAGTGTGATGCACTCCATGGTTGAGTCAACCAATATGTTGTTTTATTTGATCATTCTATTCGTTTAGTATTGTAATGCAAAACGCAAGCGTCTTGAGCTGCAAAACAATTTAAAGCAGCGGGACAGTCCATTTTCATGCCATTTCGCCCTGGGGGGGGGGCATGGTTTTGCAAGATTATATATTTATTTATGGTTTACTTGATAGGGACAGATACAGTATACACAGACAAACTGAGAACAGCTATCCAATGCAAGTATCATAGTGTTTATAGCGGATGCTTTTTGCAATACCCGTCCCTAGAAGGGCTTTTGTGAGAATAAGAGATTAAAACAATGAGGTAAAAAGAAGGTAAACTGGGCACAGCAAGACACAATAAAACACACATTTGGCACATATAACATAGTTACGAAGAACTAGACATGAGTGCAATTCTGTTGCTGAATTAACCAGGATTTGGTAACTCTTAGAAGTGGTGAAGTTTGCAGCAAATTTCAAGTGATCAGGTAGCAAGTTCCAGGACTTTGCTCCTTTCACAGAAAAAGCTGTCTGAGCAAAAGATGTTTTGCAGAATAGAACTTTACAGTTGCCACTTGAAGCTGCTCTGGTGGATCTGCTGCAGCTCTGTAGTCTCTTTATGTATTTACAGAAAGGCTGAGGAGCAAGTCCATTTAAACATTTAAACACAAGCTTTACATAATGAAAATCAATAAAGTTTGCAAAATTTACAATTTTGTATTTACTTAAAATGTGACAATGATGGCACCTGATTTGCCTTTTGTCCAAGATTTTCAAGGCTTGATTATAAAGACACTATGGATTTAATTACTGACTGGTTGGCCTGGGACCAGATAGTCAAACCATAGGACAGATGTGAGAATATAATTGAATTTAAGAACAGCAAGGCACAGTCAAATCTCAAGCAATTTCTTATCATCCTGAAACGGCTATGGTTAGCCTTGATCGTCTTACAAATCTGTCTAGTATGACTTTTAAAATCTAACTGAGAATCTAAAATGATCCCTAAATACTTCACCTCTGTTACTTGTTCAATGATCTCACCTTTTATAACATTCAAGGATTCTGTTGCAGGTAGCTTTTTAATGGAAAAAGATAGACTTTGTTTTCTTAGTGTTTAGTGTCAAACAGGAGGCATCAAGCCAAGCTGATACTTTTTCTAAGTTTTTGGTTAGCTTATCTGCGACAGCAACACAGGTTTTGCCAGATACATGGACGACTGTATCATCAGCGTACATCTGAAGATCTATACCAGGGCATATTTCTGGCAAGTCGTTGATATACAAACTGAAAAGGATGGGACCCAAGACAGTTCCTTGGGGGACTCCTGTACCAATTTTGCAACAAAACAGACTTGATGTTATTAATCACAACACACTGTTCACGACCCTTTAAAGAGTTTTGAAATTAAGATGTTGTGATTTACGGTCTCAAATGCCTTTTTTAAATCCAGGAACACTGCGCCTACTACATTTCCTTTGTCAAGTGACTGTTTTATGTTTTCTGAGAGTGAACAAGTAGCTGACTCTGTGGAATGGTCATGTCTGAAAC
>OMKL01133470.1:0-18417 GCA_900302295.1 Parasudis fraserbrunneri
TTGATCATATTTATAATCGTTGGTATAGCCTTGATGCAGCTTCTTGTGATATAAGGAATATTTTGAAGTCTGAAACCCTCCTGAACTCACTAATGAACATAAATAGCCCGAAAAGGGGAAATAAAAAAAATCATTGGGCTACTTTGTGTCAAAGTTCACCATTTTGTCTGGGCTTGACTACGTAAGGGGGTCGCAAACAAGCATTCCTCTGTTTTAAGGGGGGACAAACCCAAAACGTTGAGAACCACTGCTCTATAGTGTATCCAGGTGGTCTTATATGTCACAATCAGAATCACTTTTATGAATGTAAATACATAAAAGTGGGAAAAATACAGTATGCAAGTATGCAAATACACCAGAATTTGACATGGCCATCGGCACAGGGGCATACGACGACTCACCGTTCTGATGAGGCGGCACACAGGCATATTACACAAGACTATAAAGCATTGTTGTCACACTGTCCCAGTGTCACCATGACAACGAGGATGACGCAGTTACTTTATTATGGTCGTGGATGTCAAAGGTCCCTGTGCTATTTTTAGTGACCACAATCTTTTTTTTATGTATTGGATGATGTGTCTTGTATATTTTAGTAGGCCTACATAGTCTATATCATTCCCCTTGTCTGTTGCGTCCTGTCTGAGGTATTGCTTGTCCGTTGGTTTGATTTTAAATTAGAACCTAGCTAACGTAATCGTGCATTTGCAGAAACAACAGTTTTGCTACGGACCGTGACATATCCTTCGGTTACAAAAGTTCATCCTCTAACCTTTCTGTCAAAACGGATACAAATCTGGTGGAGACGACTAATCATCGGCCCTGTCCACCAAACGGACACTCCTCACTGAAAAATAATTAAAAACCAAACGTAGATGGACAGCCACAATGGATCAGTGTGGCAGGGCCCCTAACCGTGAGGAAGTGAACACGAGAGTGTATGTGTGAGTGAGTGAATGAGTGAATGAGTTAGTGACATCGCTGGTTACAGAGGATCTATCTTCACATCTAAAAATGCACATCAAAAGTTGATAGACGTTAAAACCATAAAAGACCATCTGTCGCTCACTGTCTCAATCCTTATTATTTTGACGGACAAGTAGTATCAGCTTATAACTGCATGAAGCCATGACCTGGTTGTGTACAGCAGGCTAGACACACACAGAGAGATAAGTCTAACAAACATGCACTTAAATATACAGAGTCTAGAGAAATATATAAGTTATAGGGCTGCTCACAAATCACAATACTTAATTATGTTGTTTAATTTAATAATAACAAGCAAACATTAGATCAAACTGATCCCAAAAAGGCTTTCTGAAACAATTTGTGAATGTCAGTTGAAAATTTCAGTTTGCATTTGATACTGTTATCATGCTTCACAACACCATGCAGCCCAGTACGACGAACATCAGTTGGATTAGTTAACATTCAATTTTCCATAACCAAGCACATGTTGTGACATAGATTGATATCAGAGAAATTCCCTCTGATGATGGCGATGTTCTTTTCCCCATATTGCCCAGCGTTGGCATGGTGGTAGTTAAGGTGGTGGGTCCACTGCTAAGGATCAGAAGGGTAAATGTGATCCCACCATCCAATGTAAGTTAACAGTATTTACACAGATAATATCCTCCTTAAGAGGAGGGGTGTACTGTACTGTATATGCAGCGTGACTACTTATGCTTTTGACAACATACATTTCCAGTTCTAATCTATAAAAAAACAACAACTAACTTTTAAGAATTTTACTTTAAAAACAGCTTCTTTCAGATCGATGACTATGCATGTTAGTTATACAATGGCTTTTTAATGGGTTTCACTGGCCTTGGGCTGCCCCCTCTCAGTTGATAAGATAGAGACAGATAGAGAAAGATGGATAGATAAATACGTTATTAATCCCCTTAAGGAAATTACAGAGCAGCTTTGCAGGTACAGATGTAAGATGTAAACAGATTATACTGATCTAGGGAGAAGTATATAAAAAGGTGAATAAAAATAGGAGTAATGGTGAGCAGCAATGTATTCAGCGCAGGTGTAGACAGTGCAGTGCAAATGGGCTGATTATTTACATGACACAGTATGTGCAGGTAATTACAGACCCAAGTACCTTGTAATTTTAAACCCAATCACAACAATAAAGACTCATTTTGCATTGTGTCTTTTGTTCTTGTTCAATGTTGCTCATGACATAAATAAACAAATAAATAAAATTTAAAAACCCAATACAGACTGGTGTGGTATGTACTGTACAGAGAGAGTATACAGATACGGATGATAAGAATGTGCAAACATATGTGCTGAGTCGGTCGGTTTGGTCTTCAGATTAATCTGTTGGTTTGGTCTTAGTCGACCACGACTTTGTTAGCGGATTGATTGATTTTTATGCTTTTTTTCCATGCTGAATGAGTTTATTTCCTGAAAGATTATAAGCACATCTCTGGTAATCACTAGATTTAAAGAGGTCCTCCTGCATTATTGCTTGTGGGAAACTCTTAATTTTACAGATTTGTCAATTAAATCAACCAGTCAATTAGTCGACAAAGAATTTCTTTAGTTGATGACAGCCCTACACTGGCCACAGGCCCATGGAAATCTAAAAGGGTGTTATGTAAACCATGTAACCTTACATTCAAATGAAAATGTTTACCAACTTTGGAGTTGCAACCCTTAAAAGCTTGTAGAGGTGCTCTCTGCCAAGGGAACAGCACCACGCTGCAACGTCCTGTCAACCATGACACAATTTTCCCTCGAGACAATAAAATGTCTTATCTCCACATTGTTCATACAACATAGATGATAAGTTAAATATGTACAGAACAGCAGGAACCCGCAATGACCTCAAAGTATGATCCTGTGATGAAATACAAAACTCTACTGTACCAGCTATGGGAGACACCGAACAAGGCACTAGCTCCTCCCACTATTAAAAGGTTAATTTATCAACATTTCCGTCAACTGTCTCAATAGAAATTAAGGTGCAGTATGACGTTTAGCATTCAGGCCTATGTTTTGGTGAAGTTTTGATCATCCTAGCATAAATGAGCACTGTCTTCACAAAATCCACAGACTAAATTTGTTTGATCATGTGATAAAATAAAACCCGATAGCCTGGACTGTAGTAGGCTACTTGAGTCTGGTCTCAGTCTTGAGTTCGTTTTCGAGTCCACTTTTTTTGCCATCTTGGATTTGACTTGGTTTCATACCTATTTTGACTTGGTCTCAGCTGCTATTGGATGTTGACTAGAGTTTATTTTCCTTCCAATCTAAACTTCCATTCATCCGCATGGATGCGGACTAGTGTGAAAGGCATAATACATTACATTTTTCTCATCCTGATCTGTAATGAAATGAGTGGCTGCATACATTCCATAATGGACTCTTGACTCCGCAAATGGAATGCTGAGCATCTTTTGAAATTCTTCGATAGATCTTTTCAGTGGAATTGCATTGCTAGGGAACAGCTGTGGCCTACGTTTATTTCCTATCGGTGACTGATATTGGCAAACAGGAAATACAGTTGGGTGCATTTAGAATGTTTATGTTGCCATAAAAAGGTCTATATGACATGCATGCTACTGACTGCCTATTTTGGTCTTGGTCTTGAATAGGACTTGATTTGCTTTGGATTTGGTCTTGGACTTCCTGAACTTAAATGGACCTGGTCTTGGACTTGACTTAGACTCTACCAAGGTGGTCTTGACTACAGCCCTGGCCTGCAACCCATCCAAAACCCATTATATAGTTTCAAAAACACATGGTCTTCAATCTAAAAAGGAGCCAGTTTTTCCTCATTTCTGACATTTTCGAGATACAAGGATTCCATGCGAGAGCAGTGATAGATGTGTCAGCAGGAGGGAAATACACAACAAAGCACTAAACTTGTTTGATCCAATTTTTTTTATTAAATGTGAAGTTAAGCCCACACACTCAATTGCTCCATCCCACCTTGCTTTTATTGACGACGTTTCAAGCCCTGCGGCTCTTCATCAGGTCTGGCCTGATGAAGAGCTTTAGGGCTCAAAACGTCAATAAACGGTATGTTAGAGCAATTCAGTGTGCAGGCTTTACTTCACATTATCTCATGTAATTTATTTGGCCCTGCACCCAGTACAAAGCCATGTGTGTATTCACCTCTACTATGATTCAGTTTTTGTTGGTATTTTGGTCTGAGACTGGGTTCTGATGCGGGCTGTAGCATTTCAATTTACTTTGATAAAAACACCAATTCCACAGAACTTGACTAATTGTACATTTTGGGGCTGTTTGTTAACCCCGCCCCCCTTTTATTATCAACTTACACAAGGCAAATTAATTTAGTCTTTCTGCATATCCCTCCTAGTTACACATACACACACAGTCCCCCACACATGCCTGCAGTGCAGCATCCTGGAGCAGTTTTGGGGTTCAGTGCCTTGCTCAAGGCAGAGACGGCAGACAGATATAGACGCCGTAGATAGAACACCAGCTCCAGTCGCCAGCTCACAACTCCAACACATCCTCCTGTCGGCACCGGGGTTCTATACTTTATGCCATTCTGCCACCTCTACTTTGATAAAAGCACTAATTCCACAGAACTTGACTGATTCTAAACTTTGGGGTTGTTCTTGCTTGTGTTTTTTGGACAAAATATGGATTTAAAAAATGTCTTTCATTATTTCACTTTCTCAACCAGTTGTGACAATATTCTTGACACCACTGCGGAATGATTAGAGGGGTTTTAATAATAATACATTACATTTGTATAGCACTTTTCTAGGACTCAAAGTCGCTTTTAGCAGGATGACACCACAGAAACTACAAAGACAGTTGGACATTTGCAACTCCATACGTGATTATCTTTGACTTCAGACCCTGGTGTCACCTCATCAGTCAATTTAGTGGTGGTGGTGCCGCGTGTGTGTGTTCGGAGGTGTTATTGTTGACTACATCAGTACTGGTCCTATTTAACTCCACCTATGGCATTTGGAGAGATTCCAACTCATTTCAGTAAAAAGTCATTCGGCTCCATTATCTTAACTCTCCGCCTGTGTACGTTGCCAGAGCTTTCCCTGACAGCCCACCTAAGTGCTTTTTTTCTGCTCATCACCCTAATGGATACAGGAAAACACAGATTTCACAGAGATGATCTTTTCTTTCTCAGTTTGTCACTGACCCAAGTTTGTGGGTTTCACTCCCTGTGTCACTGAATGGGTAGAGCATGACACGTATTACACTGCCGGGGTTAGAGGTTCCATTCCTTGTGTAGCTAAATTAGCCGAGCATGGCACTAGCATCATTCCCACTGCAGCCACTATACACTAAAAACTTACAAACTCACAAAAGGTACAAAAAAAATATTCAATTCTGTTCTATTCTATTCTACAACAGTTCAACAGTTACTTAAAAGCAGAGAATCTGGCTGTGAACCCCTCACTAACAAACAAAAAAATGCTGTTTATCATGACATTGTTTAAACATCCTGCACATTCCAGTCTACTTACTCAACATTACTCTCTTATAATAGATTGTTTATTGCCACTGGCCAGGGCTGGGCTTCCCAAAACATATCACGGCAAGATGTTCCATTTACCTTATCATTACGGTTGATACCAGAGGTATCAGAATGGAACAATTTCCTCAATAGCAAAATCTGCCGATTCCCACACAGAAGGGTGGTACCCTTCGATCTCTCCGATGGAGAAAAAAATGCATTGCATCTTAATCACTTTTGTCCGATTGGCACCAAACAAATGGTCTACGTCTATACTGTTGAGTAAAAACAACGGATCCGATCAGGACCTCGGTATCGGCCGATACTGAAAGCTTAAGGGTCAGAATCGGTGTCGGCATTGAGAAAGTGGTATCAGTGTATCCCTAGTTATGAGATGACAGCAGCAATATTAGGACAGAGATCATCTTTGTGTCATTCAACTGAACAATAACATAACAATAACCATATGGTCAAGATGGTTCTGGGATACACTGACCAAGCACCACTCGTCAGTAGAGACAACAAGGCAACTGACCGGGGTCAGGTCAATATTTCAGTGATATACTGTATGGTGCTAACTGATATACGCCTACTGTATAAGGAATTGTTTTTGGTGCTTAAGTACATTCAATATCAAAACACAATGATGGGATACTTTACTCTATTGATTCTTAGGTAGCATTTCGAAAAGCAGACTTTTACTTTTGCCGAAGTGCTTCTCTCAGGGTATTTCCACTTTCACTAAAGTGAGGTATCCGCATACTTCTTGCACCACTTCCTACAATAGCATAAAGATAATTCTGAATAAGTGTTATGATAAGAGCCTCTATGCAGACATGAAGGAGATGAGGGGAAAGCATACTGGTTATTATTAGTTCAAATAATTTGTATAGGAGATCCATTTAATTTCCACTAGGTAGGATTTTCCCCAGTGGTGTAATGGTAGCTGAGGAGGTGGGTATACTGCTGAGGGTGCCCACTCTCCTATATATTCCAATAGTAATTTGGTTGACGGGTGGGTATAATTGCCCAGGAAAAGAGGTGGATATAGTCCATATACATGTGTTTGTCCACTACACTATTACCCCCCTCCCCCCTGCATATTAAACTGTCAGTTACCTTAACCTGGAACCAATCGTCTAAAGCATATCTTATCTTACAAGCAGGCCAGTGAGAGGACAGTCGGTGCAGGGGATGGACTGTGTTTACATGGGGCATTGAGATCTAAGTGATATAGCCTACATTAGCCTACTTTTGATACTACTTTAGTATTTACTTAGACTTTTACCTGGTGGTATTTTGAAAGGATTTGTGTATTTACACAAATAAAAGAACAGCTTAGAGAGATTGTGTCGACATTAGCACTGAGAGCTACCTGATATATCATCCTGGAAGATGATCCTACAACTTGTAAGCGATAGGTTTAGAGGACTACTTCTCGATGATCTATTAATTATGCCTTAAGAAAACACACTTTTTGTTACTACTAAGAGACCATTTCTTACAGCGGAGTATTATGAGACAGTTATATAATGTGATGCAATAAGGTAAGTGCAATAGGCTGTAATACGCTATAAGAGTAGGGGTATTATAAGTGATAATATGAGTATTATGGTGATCGCATGAGTCAAGGTGCTCACACAGTGCCGCTCTGCGTCTGCGCTGATGGATCATGGATGATGTGTGGTGCATCATCGCGGCAACATAAGAACTCATTTAAAATGTAGGCTGTGGCTCCGACTGAATTTGGGCCGCTGTAGGCTATATAAACATTTGAATTGCTAGGCTGTCCGGCCAGTATACAGATCGGCACATCATACACACACACACACACACACACACCATGTGAGGAAATTGATACTGGGGATGTATCAGGCCACGCTTCAGAAAAGGAAAAAAGAAAAAGAATGAGCATCATCATTCGCTGCCTGGTGGTATACACCCGGAAATTTAAAGGCGCGCAGCAGCATATTGCGGTAGTGGAGTCGAGGGTCCATACTGGGAAGATCACAGAAAGGGCTCAACCCACTGTTGGTGTGGCTACACATCACCGCCGATGCCATGTGCGCTATCAGAGGGCCATTTGACACGGCCCGGCTAAACCATTTTAATAATAGTCCCTGATGGCAATTTATGGTGATCCGCAGGAGCGTTCGCAAGCTGGATGCGTAGCCTAGTGCGCGCATCGGCTTAGCACAGAACGGATACACTTTGACAGCAGCAGGCTCTTTGAAATTAGGTGCCATGCAGTCATTGCCAGCCACGTTCAGAAATGACCTGTAGTAACCCAAAGCCCTAGTGTGATATTATGATGTGTGCATAAGCAGTGGCTGCATTCAAACCTTTCAATATGCTGGTCGTTGACAAGGTTGACAGAGGACAACAGAAAACGAGCGTTGGTTCTCTTGTCTCTATCTCTCCGGCCACGCTTGTAAATAATAATGGACCCATCCGGAAACGATTCATTCAGGTAAAAGACATACGGCACGAGTTGTGTTGTTGCTTTGACATACCTTGTATCACGTCCACGCAATCACACTTTATGTGCGTAGAAACACCAGACGTGAAAACCGTTTTGTGCGATTCCACCTTGATCGGCTTATAGGCTAGCCTCGTCCACCGCTCTCCTCTCTGCCGCTCGCTTGGGTTGACAGAGACACTGAAACACACGCACACACTCGCACACCGGGGTCTCCTGGAAAAAGGAGAACGAACTGCCCTTCTGCCGGTGGGATTGGAATCAAATTCGCCTGGCCCCGCGGTTCGACTTTGCCCCCATTGAAGTCATCCGTTCATCCTTATCATTGATATAGTTTTTTTCTGCTTCATTGTAGCCGATCAGCTTTCCTCGCCACAGTAATTCAAATGACCTTATAATTTTCTTAGCTGCGCCCGCCCACCCCTTCAATGTCCACCAGTGTGTCATGAATAAGCGGTGACTGACAGCTGCGCGCTCCTATTAAATCTCCCAATGTTTACACATTACATCCGATAGAGGCGGAGTTTTGCAGCACCGTTAAGGAAATGCGGCCCTACTGCCGACCGGGAATGAACTGAGCGCACGGTAGTTTCCACCCGGTAGTGACAAGGCCCCGCTGCGGAACCGTGCGGCGTAAAAAAAAAAAAAATAAATAAAAACTCTGGTATTCTGTCGTTGGGTGGGGAGTCTTTCTGCGTAGGGAAGTCACACCACTGGCTGCCAGCGGCCGAGGAGCGCAACGTCATAACGGTCAGTCATGACCTGCCCTCAACCAACCCGAAGATGTGGTTTAAATACACACATCTGTCAACTGAATGACAGCAATGAATGAGGAATTGAATCGTAGCGGTCTAGAACAAATATGCGAGACTTACACAAACATGTAAAACAGAAGCGCCAAGAAGGTGTAATGAAACTCAGCAAGTAACCTCTCACACAGTGAAGTGAGCCAAGGAATACCCTGCAACAGAGGTTCCTATTGACCTCTTCAACCCACAACCCAAATTGAGTAAATGTCCTTTTTTTTTCCCAACAGGGGCTGGGGCTCATTTCAACAGACCCAGGTCCTGACCTGCAGTAACATTAGCTTATGCCCAGAAAATCCTTGCAGTCCACTAAAGCCTATTCTTGGATGACACAATTAGCCTGACATTTGACATAGTAGCCTACCAATTTCAGCAACGCTATGACACATCATGGAACATGGTTGCACAAGGTTAGACACGTAGCCTCCTACAGCAAGTACTCTAGGGCAGGGGTTCTTTCAGCCCAGGACCCAAATTAAACCTCGCCTGGGACCTTGTTTCATGGTGTATTGCTCAAGGGATGGAGAGGAGCAGTAACACCATCAGGGTTAGGGGTTCCATGCCCACTGGGGCCACCCATGCTAAAAATATATGCACACATGGTACCGGAAGGGGCTTTGGTTAAAATGCATCCACCAAATTGCATGTTATGTTAAAACATACAGTATTAGAACTCTTCATGTGGGCCCCCACATGAAAGAGGCCCGCCAACCTTTTTGGGTCCCAAACCCATAGTTGTGGAAACATTCTATGTGACCAAACTCTACCCTTGGTTAATAAATGTTCGGAAATTCATAAGGTCTGCTTGGATCAAAAATATGAAACGTAACAAGGCAGGTGCTTTTTGGGGAATAGGTCTACATTGAGGTATTGAAAAGAAATTCCATGGCACTCTGTCTTTACTGAAAATGATGAAAAAGCCTTTATAATACATGTAATTAATACATATACCGGTAATGCATATAACATAGTTAATTCAAATTTCATTTATTCTCTATTGTTTATTGTATTTATTCCCATTTTTTGTATTTAATAATTTTATAAAATAAAATTCTTTAAAAAACAAATAGAAGAAATCTATGCAACACTGCACTACTGCAAAAGCATCATGTTTATTGTATTAATGTCTTTGTGCTTGATCTTCATCAACACACAACCGCCCACACATTTTTAAAAAGAAAACATCCTTAAAATCAAGGAACCAAGGGGCCTCATGGCAGTACTAATGTATCGGAGGCCCAATGAGCTAACCTGACCCGCCAGATGGTCTGTTACACAGAACCATCTGAGAAGTCGTCCTTTGAAACTGTTTGAAAGAGGGCCGGCCAGTAGTTTCTCAAAGGACACTGATTGGTTTGAACCACTGTGGTTCAGGCACAAGCGCATAACTTGAAGCCTGACAAAGACAGATTCTCTTGTGATCTCGTGAAGCCAGCTGCCGTGCAAGGTTACCAATGGGGGGGCACTTCTAGATAATTCTGTGAATACGTGCTCAAAGTGCACTGGTGGAGTGTTTGGGTACCAAATTGAATGGAAGTGCTGACAAATTTGAACTGCACTCATACCCTTTGGTTGTACCCATATTTCTCACAGGATATGATGGCCCTGTCCTCTCCTCCATTTAGCCTCCTTGCCTCATGGCTCAATAAGCCAAAGGGACATACACCCTGCACTTGCAATGTTGTGGGTTCAAATCCAATTCAGCTTTATTGCATGTCATCCTCTCCTTCCCATCTTTCCTGTCACTCCCCACTGTGTGATATCTCACAAAAAAACAAGGACGCACCGTGTCACAGATGCTAAGCTCATTTCCCGTGTGCTGTCACCAGGGGCAGAGCGGCTAACCGTGAGTGACTGAGTTGCTGAACGAGTGAGTTAGTGACATCACCGGTCATATAGATGCACTTCGCATCTAAAAACCATAAAAGCACAATCGTCCTCAGTTTCAACACTCCCATGGAGTCAGTGAATGAGATGATGATATAAGAGATGGAGCATGACCACTATCTGATGGAAAGATTAGGATAAGAGCAAAGACTAGGATCTTTATCGTGCGAGAAAGATAACATGATAGTGGCATTTGTTTTCCTCACATATGCAACCTGCACAAGCACGGAGCTAAAACACACCCTACCATTACGCATAGAACTACGCACATATTTCGACTTTGCGTGCGATGTAATACATTCACTGGCGTTTTCTTTTCTTGCATATATAGCACACACATATTTTCAATTTCTCATCCGTAGACACTTAACACACATATACGGGCGGACAAACGCGTGCACACACACACACACGGGGTCACGAGGGCTGTGTGGCAGCCACCATCAGCTGAAGATAACACACTATCAGGTTTTAGTGAGGTATTATGTCACTCGCATGCACTCTGCCCTCCTGAACGGCCCCCGCGGTGCACACTGAACATGAACTTTGTCAATTAAAAAAAACCGTGTACTACACGGCATACTGTACGGGAGTTCAGAGTTTCTCGTTTGAGCAGTGCAGCATCTGGTTGAGATGTCGAACGCAGTTGTTCGATGACGATCGCCGGGGAGAGAGAACATTCCATTCATTCATTCATTCATTCCATCCGTCAAAGCAACACTTCAAGTTCTGCGGTATTAAGTCATGCACGAGGAACAAAGGAGCACACGACTGTATGTTTAGAAAGGAGAGTGGGCATACTGTGCTCTCATACGCTGTGCTGCCTCTGACAGAACAGCATGTCATTTTGTCTGAGGTGAGACACAGTGTGTATGAGAAATTACAAAGTAGACAATGAGCTTTGGCTCTGAACATGGTTACAGGTAACGTGATATATGTGGGGTGACTAATTTAGGGAAATCAGTGCATATTAACACCGGTATGGTCCTTTAACATTCCAATGATGATGTCACAGTGGCTACTGGCCAATGAAATCTATAGAGTGGAAGATAATTGGATACAATTTTGAGGAAAAATTCCCCAAAAGTCACATCTGAAAGGGTTATGTGTACAGCGTGTTATAACGTTTCTTTATGCACCCATAGATGGTACAAATTAGTTAAATTAATTACTTACAAACTTAAGTCCATTAGACAAAAACAGATCAATAGACAAAATATTTTTATTCTCTTGAAAATTAATGAAACTTGCTAAGTTTAGACCACTTCAAAAATGCAGTTCTCACTGTAGAACTGTCATTTTCCCCCCTCGCCCTCAGTTGGGGAAAACTTTGAAATCCATTATCACAAAAAAAAGAAAAAAAAATCTCTATTTTAGGACAGGGTGGGACATGAGGTCTCCACTGAGGTTAAGGTTAGGGTTAGGTAACAACTACAATGTGGACAGAAAAAAGACACATAGGAGAAATATATGACATAGTATGCTATAGAACAGGTTGGTCCATCAGGGTGGAGTTTACATTCCAGCAGGCAGTTTCGTAAACCACATTTCCCAGACTCTTAAGAGTTAGAGGAGAAATAAACATTAAACTGCCATTATTATCTAGCACCCTTCTAGATTAACTCAAATGTCTTAGACGAAAACAATTCCCATGAAAGGTGCACACTTGCTTAATGTCTTCTCTGTTCTTGTACTAGCAAGGCAGTAAGTAGATTTGAGAGGGGGTTGCTCCAAACATTTCATCCATTTACCTTCCTTTACAGTCTTATAAAGAGTCAAAGACTGAATGTTTAGAGTGGATGGACCCTTCAAATGGGACCAATTTGTTGCGAAGTCATTTCCCCCCGCGGTTATCACATTCGTTTTCCATTTGTTCCTTTCTCTCTCTTTAAAAGAGGTATTACACTAAAAATCAATACAGCAAATGGGCTAAACCATGTCAAGAGAAAAATCAGACCCACTATCCTAACAGCAATGGCAAGTCACAACTAATAATGGACAAAACCCTACGACCAGGCAGTTCTATTAGAATAGTTCGATCCCTTTTAACAATGTTCTTCATTTTTCTTCTTTCCTTTCCTTTGAAGTATTTCTGGATAAAAATGGGTTGGGGCCCAAATACTTTGTGGACCTATTGCTGGTGGGACCCCACATGACTCACACTACTAAGATGTTTTTGCCAATTTCATTCCTGGGTTAAATCCATTCCTACCGGACTTCTGGGTTGAAACTAATGTGATAAACTCAATATATAAAGTTCATATTTGCATTTTAACTTATCTATAACTTATCTATCAAGGCAGTCAGTTTGTGTGTCTAAAGACAGTAGAAACTGATTGTACATACGACAGGTTGACGTAACCATTTCAAATAGCAAATATTAAATATTATACTTTATAATGTATATTGTTAGTTTATCATGTTACTTTCAACCCGGAAGTAGGGTAGAAAGGGATTTCACCCCGGAATTAAATTGGCACCACACTGGATGTCCGCGTCGGGGTCACGACCTGAAAAAGCATTATTAAACTCTTAGGCTGGAACTGGAAGCAGCTCTCCCAGCTGCAATTCCAGCCCACAGGTCAGTCACACACAACAAAGAATGTTAGCCTACCAAAAAACACAAAATATTCTTTCAGTCATTTGAGAGTTAACATTCATATTTGGCAGCTTTTGAGGACATTTATAGACTGTTGCTTAGCTGGACTGAATTGCAGCCAGGAAAGCTGCAGACAACTGGAGTGCCCAGAAAAATGCAACTCACTCAAACGTGGTCCAATTGATGCGATTTTGGTTGGAATTGATAGGTATGACAGATGAAAAAAAATAGTGTATAGGTTGAAAATACCCTGAATTATTATTTTAAACCTCTCCAACAACCAGGAAAAACACTGAAAAGTTGAAGACACCTGGCAGGAGAGCAGTCCACTGCTATTCCTTTATCCTTTTCCATCTCTCCTCGTCCCTCAGAGAGACTCACTCCTACACTCATTCAGTACAATGAAAATCGTGTTTTTCAATCTCATTGCATTTTCTAACAGAATGTATGTTGATGTAGCCTCGGAAGCCAGAAGCGTTGTGAAATCATGACAGATTTCCTCTGCCTTGCGAGGCTAATGTTGACAATTGCCCTAAATGTTAGAACTGTTGTTGATGTGACAATGGTGACTAATCCCACTGCATATCAACTGAATCAAACCACTTCAGATGTCTAATCTGCTTCCCTTAAGAGATTGCACAATCTACACAGGTTGCCCTGACTGGCCCACCAGTCTGTCAGTAGTTGTAAAGGATATCAGCTAGCTAGTCCACAAACAAGTTTGCTCCAATTTAGTTAATTTTAGTGGTTAAAAAACATCCACAGCAACTGTGACAATTTATTTATCAACTGCTAGCACAGGTTGGCCAATATTAACCTCCCATAGCAACCTAACACACTGGTCACATTCATTTGTTTACAGTTGACTGTCAATGAACAGAGGGCTACGCCCCCTCAACATACTGAGAGTTGGCTGTGTTCAGAGAAGGTGCCCTAAAACAGTTATAACAAATCAAATGATATATCTGAAGCTGAAAAAATTACACTCCTGACATTAACATTCCACAATAAGCTTTTTCTGACTGAATTAATATCATTGTACTGGTTCTTTAACCAGTCTGCCCCTAGTGGTGGCTCACAGGCATGGCACTTGGTGTAAGATCAGTTCAATCCCTCCAACGTCACGATGAATGCTTCACATCTATGAGACTTTGTGTCCTTGCTCTGTCCGTCAGTCATTCAGCTCCAGACCGAAATCGCTGTAGAGGTCTCCTGTGGTCGTACCCCTCAGAGCGGCTGAAACACACAGAAGAGTAGGGTTCCATCCCATCAGTAGGCCATAGGGGTCCAGTCCCTTTGATTTTCTGTTCAATAAATTCATAAAAAGGACTAAACTGAACAAAAATGACTTACTAAGAAACTTGCATTGGGAGTATTAAGTTTTTAACTGGTCCTGTGTTCTAATAATATCTTTCAAATAACATTAAGGGATGTGATCAAGACAAGACAATAAAAACACAGGAAATCCTGGTTGAAATGCAGTAAAACACGAGAAATCTTCAATAGAGCAATGCTCAACTTGACAACAAAAACAAACATTCTAGAGTGGACTGCATTTGATTTCCTGTCAGTTGTTGATATTAGCAAACACTGCAACAGGAAATCAAGCACACAATTCCTTAGCAACACAATTCCACTGAAACCGTCTATTCCAGATAGCAATCACAGTAGGACAAAACAGCTCCAAACCCCTGTTAATCAAAAAGGTGGTGCAGGGAAACTGGGCCAAATTGGGCATGACAGGATAATAAAAGAGCATTTAATGCAATTAACTGTATGAACGAACAGTAAATGATTTCATGAAAATGAATAATCTTGCTTGTTCACTGTTTTTGTTTGTAGTGTCTACTGGTTTGAAGATGGAAGTGTCTTGAGGCATACGTAATCGTCTGTCATATCTTTTGTATGTAATGTAATGTCTGAATGTATATAATGTATATAGTTGTTTGTTACACCTCTTAATTTCTGTGTCAGACCCCAGGAAGACTAGCTTACGTCATGGCGTGAGCTAATGGGGATCCAAAAAAAAAACTAAAGAGCTGAGCCCTAGATGCAGCAATAAAATACAGTTATCACACAGACCTTGAATGCCTCAGAGGAATTGAGTTGAGTGATATATGTTTGTATAGACCGTTTCCAACTTGACAACATAAACATTATAAATAGGCCCCTTTGCATTTCATGTTGCAATGTTTGTTAATACAGTTGCTGACAGGAAATAAACAGGGGCCCAAAGCTGTTCCCCTAGCAACGGAATTCTTCTGAAAAGGTCTTATAGACCTTTAATAAACAAACAGTGGCCCATTGAAAATGTTTATGTTATGTTATGGTCTATATGGAGGGCATGAAATGTATGCATAATGGATCAGATGGTACTAGATACCAGACGATACGAAAAGGTCAGGACAGGTCAGAGTCCGCGCTGGCAATGAAAAACTTTTATCGGTGCATCCCTACATTTAACTGGTGAAATTCCACACATTTATTTGGAAGATTCGATTGGAAAATTATTTCCTAAAAGGACCGAGTGACCCTAACCCCGGGCAGACGCACAAAGAGACAGCTGTGTTGAGAGGGTACTGTAGGGCCAAACGCCTGCCTACCCATCTCCTCCTTCTGCTCACAAAGAACAGCAGCTCAACAGCAGCTCACTGTGTCACTACGGACTATGTATGTGTGTGTGTGTGTGTGTGTGTGAGAGTGTGATAGTGTGTGCGTGTGTGTGAGAGAGTGATAGTGTGTGTTGGTAATCATGTGTGTGTATGTGTGAGAGTATGCGTCAAAGAGAGTGAGAAACACTGTATGTGTGTGTGCACACGTGTGTGAGCGAGAATTAATGAGGACGCTCATGTGTGAGAGTGATTGTGTTTTATTTGTGTGTGTGTGTGAAAGAGAGAGAGAGGGCGAGAGACAGGGACTGAGTATGTATGTGTGTGTGTGTGTGATGTGAAAGACTAGCATTGTGACAAGGGGGAAACGCCATCTCCATTCACTAAGAGGTCATTATCATCCTCACTCCACTGCACTGAGAGGAGACTCTGAGAGGACAGGCCTACAAATCATCTGGACTTAAAGGAACAGTTCACTTTGTTTAAGAAGCCTATCTGATTTGTCACAAACTGAGAAAAAAAGTACTGGCGCCACTGATTTGGTTTTTGAGATATTGGAAGTAGAATTTGTTAGCAATGCTAGTGTAAGTCAATGGGGTCCGTTAGCATGTCTCAGAACAAGGACACCGTGTCACAGAGGCGAAGCATTATTGTATGGATTGAACTGCTCTTACACAGCATCATGCCTTTGAGCTGCCACTAGGGGCAGAGTGGCTAAGCATGAGTGAATTACTGACTGACTGAATGAGTGAGTTAGTTACACTGCCAAGTACGATGCACCACATCTAAAAATCACATGTAAAGTTAGCATCTTCCAAACAAATTGCTAACTATTCGACAACATTGTTAACTATATAGTTAGTACTAAAATGCCTTCGTTTCCCCCCCCCGTTTTTTTCTCAGAGACATGCTAAACGACCCCACTGACCTCCATTAGCATCGCTAACAAATGCTAACAATTTCTACTTCTAATCACAAAAAAATTCACAAAAACCAAAACGTTGGTCCCAGTGCTTTTTGGATGGATTGATAGGTTTCTTAAACTTCTTGAGGTTCTTCCCCCATATGCCAAGTTCAAAACCATAATTTCGAGATATAATTTTTTTTTTTTCTATTTCTATAAAAGTTCTATTGTTTTATTTTCATGTTGTATGATGTTTTGTGCTTTTTTCCCTGCTGTTATTTATGATCTGATTTTATGTAAGCTCGTCGTCACTGAAAAATGAGGGAAACCTCAGTGCCGTAACGAGTTGAAATAAAGGTTTAAACGAAGTGAACTGTTCCTTTAAAAGGGATTGCTCAGGGTGGGTTGGCGGTGTTTCACACATTACAAAGTTCAGGAGCAGTCATCCGCCAACATTACTGCAGGTGAACTCTCTCCACTGTAGTGATAAGAGGACGTGAGGAGGGGAGCACCGCTCCATTCAAGTGTTATTTGTACTATTTCACTATTACGTAACTATGTAAATAGAATGCATACGGAGCTCAGCAGAAACCCGCCCCCTTTCTGGTTCCATTAGATTTCTGTCCATGGCCCTAGCCTCTACACCAGGGGTCGCGAAAAGCGATGCAAATACATCATTATGTTTATAATCTTTGGCACAGATGATTTTTTCTTGTGAAATAATGAATATTTGAAGTCTAAAGCCCTGTTTAATAAAGTGAAATGGCCTGAAAAGGGGAAATAAAAATCATTATTTTGTGTCCATTCTGTCTAGGCTTGACTATGTCCCGGTATTTTAAAACATACAGTAGTCTACTAAATAGTTTTAACAAACCTGGTGGTAACATACAGTAGTTTAATAAATGGTTTTAACATGGTGGTAACATACAGTAGTCTAATAAATAGTTTTAACATGGTGGTAACATACAGTAGTCTAATAAATAGTTTTAACATGGTGGTAACATACAGTAGTCTAATAAATAGTTTTAACATGGTGGTAACATACAGTAGTCTAATAAATAGTTTTAACATGGTGGTAACATACAGTAGTCTAATAAATAGTTTTAACATGGTGGTGGTAACATACAGTAGTCTAATAAATAGTTTTAACATGGTGGTAACATACAGTAGTCTAATAAATAGTTTTAACATGGTGGTAACATACAGTAGTCTAATAAATAGTTTTAACATGGTGGTGGTATCATACAGTAGTCTAATAAATAGTTTTAACATGGTGGTAACATACAGTAGTCTAATAAATAGTTTTAACATGGTGGTGGTATCATACAGTAGTCTAATAAATAGTTTTAACATGGTGGTGGTATCATACAGTAGTCTAATAAATAGTTTTAACATGGTGATGGTATCATACAGTAGTCTAAAACCTTCTATTAATATCAACTCTACCAACTTCCTCTAGTTCTAGGAACAATTACCACACACACACACACACACACACACACACACACACGTGATAGGTACAGTAGATCTTTTTTCTTTTTATCTTTCTCAAACACAGGAACAAGTACAACACACATACACACATATAGTTTCAACACTCATTCTCTTTTGATAGTGTTTTTTTCTCTCTCTCTCTCTTTTTCTCTCTCTCACACTCACA
>OMKL01133474.1:0-17436 GCA_900302295.1 Parasudis fraserbrunneri
AAAAGGAAATCTCCTTCAAAAAGGCGAGTACAATTACATGCCAAAAAAAAAAAAAATCAAATAAAAAACGTTAAGTGTGAGAGTGCTGTGCATTGAACATGTTGCTCAATTTGCTCAAATGACTTTAGGTGTGGTTGCGACATTGAGACTCCATGCCACCACCATGCGCCCCATCAGATCAAACAAATGGTCTGAGTCTGATCCCATCTTCTTCACCAGGATGTCGTTCATCTTCTCGCTGTGCTTTAGGAACCGCTCATCTGCCCTCTCCAGATGCTGCAGCATCGCCTCAGTGTTGTCTCACTTCCTTTTTACAAGAACTGTGTACAAGAACGATAAATATTAACACAGATCTTTGTTGTATAGCCATGCCATTGCAATACATGTTTCTGGCAGGGAATGAAGAGTATGAGTATAATGCTATTCAAATATAGCCTGTGGCAGGTACATTTACATTTAACTACTTTGGCCTATACCAATGCCTGTTCTTTGTCTCTGCAGTTTGATTTGATGGGGACAAAATAATTGAATGTCCAGTAGTGTGCCAAAGTAGTAGCTGAAGAAAATAAAAACATTATGGCAGAGACTAATAATACATATTCATCTCAATGTTTGCATAGCATCTGATGTGACAGAAGTACTACATTCTCAGCACAAGCTTACCCTTTCTGGCCTGGTGAGATGGTGTTGAGGAAACTGCAGCTTCTGCTCTGAACAACGGTGTGGGTGAGCTGCTGTCCTGTGGTGGCGATAGCTCTGCGTAAGGCCCGATGTTGTCACTGGTAGACAATTCTATAAACGACAACAAAACATGCGAACAGTGTTAGCCTTTTGTGAAGCCAAATGCTAGGTTGCGTTGGTAGGCGAGCCAATGAAGGTCGCATGCTAACGATAACCATTGTTACCAAGGCTAGCTAGCTAGCTGCAGGTTAGCAAACATTACCCAAGTACACAGCTATGAATTTCTAGATGTTACGACTGTCAGCTCAATGGCTAATACATGCATAGCTTGAGGTCATCAAGACGAAAACATCTGAAAAAATAACTTACCACGATCAGTCGAAGTTTGCAATAGCTTATCATCCACCATCACCTCGAGTATCGCTGTTGCCAAGTTCAGTGCCCCGGTGATCTGGCACGCTGGTCTCTCGTCCAGGATCTCGAAATGTGGATTCCACTGTGGCCGACCAGTGCCACTTCAGCCAAGATCCCTCTTCTGGTCCCGGTAGTCCTTCTTTAATTTCTTTAGTTTGTTTATGATTTGCTCAACGGTCCTATCATCCCCACCACAGACATCTCGTGCTGTATCTGCTCGAAGTCTATTTACACATGTGATCTCATAACCCAGCCCCTGACATAGGCGGTTCCCGGCCACTGTAGACCAGCAAAGAGTTGGTGCCGCTCTGGCACCGGTTTTCGACAGTTTTTTGGCTGTCGAAACGCTAAGAGCTGGTTCGCGATCAGCACTGGCCCCGAACCAGCCCTCAAATTGCCTCGGTGGAAAAGGGGTATGGGTCTGCAGTCTCAGTCTTTTGTACTTAGCTCCCGTGCTCTCCCCCCTCCCCCCTTTGCAACCTTACAGGGTATATTGATTTTGGGAGAGGGTTAGGGGAAAGTATTCACTTTTATGTAGGTTGAGTTTATATCCCAAGATAGCCCCAAAACTGCTTTGACTCATGAAACTTCATGAGTCTGACCGCCCCGGACAATTCCCTCTATCTTCTCATTGTGTCGTAAAGCTGTGGTAAGAAGCTCAATAGCAATTGCAAACAGGAGGGGACTTAAAGGGCACCCCTGTCTTGTGCCTCTGTGTAAATGGAATTGATCTGATGATAATTGATTAGTAAGGATGGAAGCCATGGGTGACGCATATAGAAACTTGATCCACAAGATGAAATTGGGACCAAAGCTGAAGTTCTCCAGGGCAAAGAAAAGGTAATCCCATTCGATGTGGTCGAATGCCTTTTCTGCATCCAGATAAATGACAGCTTCAGGATGAGACTGTTGGGAAGGAGTGTGCAAGATGTTCAGTAACCATCGTATGCAAGAAAAGGGTTGTCTACCTCGGATTAAGTCGGTTTGCTTGTTAGAGATGATGAAGGGGAATATTTTCTCCAAGCGGAGGCCCAGGGCATTGGGAAGTATCTTGAAATCTTGGTTAAGGAGACTCATTGGCTGAAAAGATGAGCAGCCCTGGGGGTCCTTGTCCTTTTTCAGCAGGTGTGAAATGGTGGCATGATATAATATTGGAGGGAGAGTGTAATCACACACATTTAATTGAGAATAATAAGTAAATATATAATTTTGAAAGTACAGTACCTTCCCAGACACTGGCTGTAACAATGGCAACTGTTGGGAAGTTCTGGAATTGTAAGATAGAATTTTGAGAAAGCATTCCAAACACTGACAGGGTGAAAATGAATATCACACTGTCATTTTTGACATATCATTGCAATGTAAACACTGGTGTAATTAATAACATTAATTATGGCCCTGTTCCATTTAGGTGTACCAGGGCCCTGGTAGTGTGCATGCTGTCTCACTGGAATGGCTGTGACACACCTAAATGTGACAGGACCATTATTAATGCTATTAATTACACCTGTGTTTACCCTGCGATGACATGTCAAAATGGATGCTTGTGAAAAGGACCTTTTGCACTGATTAACTGCCACAGATATATGTTTAATGTTCACATTTGATACTATACATTGCAGATGTTCCCACCTTTTGTGGCATGCCCAGTAGCATGTCAGGATGTGTCAAGGCAGAAAAGCCATGTATGGGTAACCCCTTTATGAATATGCACAGGCTCAAGTGGCCAGCACAGCCCTAATAAATCCGATAAAGTACTTTTTACTCTCCTACATGGATTAATGTGTGTGAGATTGTAATGAAAGATAAAAGTGTTTGCATAACAACACCTTTATTATTCATGTATTTCATTCTGAAGTGGCCTGCTCATTAATCTACTCTAATTATGGCTGTAACACTTTGGAGACTGGATAAAGAAAACACGCTTTGAGAGAAACACTCCTAAACAACAGGCACAGCAGTGCAATTTCCAACCAGATGCCCTAGATAGCATGCTGTAGGAGCTTGCTTGGTTGTTTGTGCATCCACAAGAACTTGGATGCTGTAATTTTATTTTTACATACATAATTTACTTTGCACCCGATCCCCTCTTCTTTGTATTTAAAATGCATTCCAGGTAGCCCATAGATTCTTTCAAGTGAAAGGCAATTTATTTCACTTTTTGTGTCTTTACACAGTCATGGAAATTTCACTAAAATGTCAAGTAAAGAGGTAGGTAGGCAATGAGGCAGGTAGGTAAAGAACATCCTTTGACACTAATGATAAAGAAAAGATTGGGAGCGCTGCGCTGGATAAAAAAATATAGTGGTGGTGATGTTGAAGTAAAAAATCAGGTGCTCCTCAAGGATAGGGCAATTAATATAGGATTAAATACAATGGCTGCCTGAGCTCTGCCATTACACTTGTGAGGTTGTTACAGTATGTGTGTGAATTAGCTGGGTGCCCAGGTTTTTTTGCTTTTTGTTTTGTCTCATATGTGCCTCTTTAAAGGTATAATCTGTAATGCCATCAAACAGTGACCTCTAGGCAATATGTGACTTTCTCCAGACCTATCTGGAGAGAAAAAAACAAAGCACAGGACCATGTTGTCATCTTTTGCAGGTCCCTGTTTGACGACATTACAGATTCTACCTTTAAGGGGCAGTTCTAACATGCCATGTGATCATATGATCACTTGATGAGTGTTAAATTGGACACCTGTCCACACTGTATTTTATACACTGATGAAGACTCTCTGAGTCTAAACGTGTAGGTTTACCAATGATGGAATAAAGGATTTTGTTAACTTTTAAGATTGCCAACCACTATGCACTTCCATTGGAAGTAAGCTGGACAGCCACTGTATTTAATCCTTTCATTTGACACTTGGAAAGGACAACAACGTTAGACAGGAATTTTGTCCCCTGGGGAAAGTGTCGTCACCAGCATCAGTGATGAAACACAGGCAAGATAAATAAAAAATAAAATAAAAACAAAACCAAAAATTAAATGAGATCTCAGCAGACATACGGGTATATCACTAAATCATCCATTTAATGGGATTATTTTGCTTCATTGTGCTTTAAAGCACACAGTGGTAGGGGTTAGCATTTACAAAGCACTAATAAGCACCAGAATGTTAGATGTCATTGGGTCAAATATTTATATTATTATATATCATTTTTTCAACATTGAATTCAGAGGTCCTGCTGTTATGGTATTGTATGTCCATTTGCACGAAACCCCAAATGAAAAGGTGAGATTTACTTCAGATCCACAAGCTCACAAGCCTATATATGATTTTCAAAGTTTGCATTTCTTGTTGAAGCACATGTTGTGCTGACAACCACAACTATCAACAGCAGCATGCCTGCAATTGGATGTTCAGTTTAGAGACAAATGTACTTGACTAACTTTAGTATAAAAAACAAAAAACAACATAAATAAATAAATAAATAAAAGCAACATTCAATTCTCTTTGAGACCTGCTGGCAGCCTCCCACTTGCTCTTTGAAAGTATTTGAGAAATGTCATGTTGCGTGCCTACGTGGTACAGTAATACTTATTAATACATACATCTTGAGGGCAGTAGAAGAACATTGGCTGCCATCTCCATCTCCAAGAGAAGATCCAGATGATGAAGTAGGGTATAATTATCCTTCAAAAAAGTCACTCATATTTGGATGATTCTTATCCTGGACTGTACCTTTCTCAGATCTCTATGAAATGTGTCCTCTCCCTTTCATCATCATTGCTCGCCATTATGAAAGACACCAATCATCTAACTCTTAAAAGCAGATCGTCAATGCAGCAAGATTATCTGTAGAAGAAGATGGGAAGATATATAGCTTGGTGAACAACATATAAACATGGTATCACATTGCTTTTATTTTCACAGTGAAGGCGCTATTATTCTGGTTCTGCTGTATGACACTTCTAGGTTGAGTCCCTGAAGAGAACTGTGGGAGAAACTGGGTCGAATCTTAAATCGGCTGCTGAATGAAGAACAGAGCAAGGGGGGAGCCTCAGAAGGAGGCTTGATATTCAGAGAGAGGGGGGAGGGAAGGTATGATCACAACCATAGCATTTTACCCTGATTCAGTGCATGTTTGAATCATTAGGATGGCGTTCACCTTCAAGGGCATTAATGAAAAACCATTGATGAAGAATGTTGGGAGAATGTTAAAGTATTGCCTGTTAATCAAGTAAGATAATCCCAAGTATTAATTTAGCATAAGTATGCTCTTTGATCATAATGTTGTTTTGCTGGGTTCGGATGGAAATTATATTATACACAATATCCCCACAATGTCCTATGCTTCTCTTTAGTCTGTCATAATTCACTGACCTATGATTTCATGATGCTCCGGAGCAACTTATTGTTGAATAACTTATAAAGCAGCCCTACCTCTAACCCTACGCTGTGTAGAGTGATAGGGGTGTGTTTTTTCATGAGGCCTGCGAAATTAACTTAACGATAATATTCAAATATGTGCACATAATTTTCATAGTGTTCGGTGCAAGTCACCTCCAGATGTATCACCTCCGAGGCTCCATCTTGAGAGTGTCTGGATGTAAATCGGTCCCTGCTGCAGTGTCTATCCTGCCTCCAGGTGTACGTTATTCTCAGCTCCGTGATGGAGTGGTGAAGCAGTGAGGGCCAGGTGGATGAGGGGGAGCTTTCTGTCCCACACGTCTTTGAAGCCCCTAGGGCTGTCAGGTGTCTCGTGAAAGAAGCATCTTTTTTTTTCTCTATGCTTTTCCATTAAAGGTGCAATGTGTCGTATTTTCTCACCATTGTGGTGAAATTAGTGGCAATCTCAATGTTTTCAAAAGTTTGCACACCTGTATTCTTGCTTCCTCAAATGTATGTGGAAATGTATCAATGTTTTGGTCAACAGATCTTTTTTAGGGGATTTAGAAAGTTGATTATCACTTGTGCAATGGATTTGATAATCAATGGGCTATGGTCCGTTCGTCATGGAACACCATTCGATGCTCATGCAGGTTGAGGTATATAGGTGAGACAAGTAGGCAATATCTTAATAACATAATAGCTAATTATTTAATTAACATCTACTCCCATTCAGCCAGCAATCAGATATAAGCAGTTTGTAATCACTCACATGACAGACTGAAAAAAAAGAGAAACGGGCCAAAATACAGATAAACTTTTTTAAGCAAATGGTGGGTGTTGTTGCAGAGGTCTCCATGCACAATGAAGCCCTTTATGGTGCACAATATCTCTGCACCGACAATGCCGAGAAAAAGGTGATTTGGGCAGGTGACAGGTAGTGGCCTCAGTTGGACAGATTTGTGCACGGGTGTCAGGCTCGCCTCTCCAGCTGACCACCCTGGATGAGTCAGTACTAACAAGTGAATGACAGCAGATCTGAAATAGAAGGCTGTGGTGTAAACGTCTCATGCATTAATGCTAGTAACAGTTTTTATTTTTCATATCAACCGCATCATGAAAGACACAATGAGCAAACAATATTAGAACAAATATCAAGATAGACCAAGGCCACTGATCCTAAATAATAGGCCTACATTTCGATTCTATAATGAATTCCATAAGGACACACATAAATTATAGCACCAAAATGGACAATATGGGAAATGGTCACGAGAGGAGCTGGACTTATTCTACCTTTTCTCAGGAGCCTGTGTCACACGGTCAAAATGAACTTAAGTTGAAAGTCTGAATACGACCATCTTTGAGACACGCCTCCATTTGAAGGAAACCCCTCTTCAGGTGCGCAACTGGTTTTGAGTGACTGACTGACACCAAGGATTCCAAGTTCGAGGTCTGAGTGGGGAGTAGCGCAAATTTTGGTAATAACTCCACACTGTGCACATTTATTGTCTGAATCGAGCCCTTAGTGGACAAATTAGTGGTAAAGACATGGCATGGTTATAAGAACATTTTATGGTCAGTCATGTTCCCATACTGTAACACTCATGGTTCTCCCTCATTAATAGAGGCACACAGACATCAGAGCTTCAGTTAAATTACTTATGTATTCATACAACAATACATATTATTCATACAAAAATAGAGAAGAGATTAAATGACTATGCTAAAACACACAAGTGGTGTCAATTGGCAGGTCAGGTTTACAACAATCATGTATCGTTTGTCTACATATAAACAGGTATCAGTTGGTAAACAGTGACAGACACTCTAAAACCAAACAAACAAAACACCATTAGCCAGCCGCAAAGTCATTACAGATCTGATCAAATAAACTCATAATTGCAAACATAAAACATATCATCCATAACATAGTATCCTTGGATGGATCTGGTGTCAACAATCGCGGTCACTGCATGTAGCCTACAGGTCCGGCTTATGGCTATAAAATATCAAAATGTTGCAAAAGCACTCGCTAACATATCAAAAATGCAAGACAAGAGCATGCTAACCAGATTATACTCACAGTTTAAGTGTCAAAAGCCTTTCATGAATGCTGCTGAGGCCATGAGCTCTTCCAAATACAGGGCGCTGCCATATTGGACACCTTGCGATACCTATAATAAAATAGATGTTTTCTTGCAACCGTCACAGGCAGAGCAATTTGATGATGTCATAGGATTGCGTTTTCCCTCATGTTGTGAGCTCATGAATCAAAACCTTTAGAAAATATCTCCTTTTGCAGAATAACAACCCAGAAGTCCATTTGAATCTGAGCTGATGTCAGTGTAATTCCCCTTGAAGTTATAGAAAGAGAGCTCAAAGCCCTAGATTGAACCTGGAAGTAGGCCAACATCCTTTCTTCTCATAACATTATGCTGTATTTCTCAGGGATTATAACTCGGGGAAAGAGAGTACAATAGGTTTGCAGAATAGGATGATCCCTGAAGTACAGTTGAACATGGTGTCACTGGAATATCTAGATAGTCTTATCAGCATGATTACCAAAGCATTTTAATTTAACCCTTTCAGATGTGCGGTTTTTGGAATGTACTCTTGGAATTCTATCTCCACAACTCTGTAGCAGTTATGACATCATCGTTTAGAATGTTCAGTTCTCAAAATTCCATCTCATGTATCATGCACCTGAAAGGGTTAATGTTACCCTCTCTTTGACTAGGTAGATGTTTTGACGACAAGCGTTTCTGTCATGGGAGAAGGGTTTCTGGGAAAGGTTGGAAACACTGGAAACAGAATTTTACAAAGGGCTAACAAATTCAATAGAGTTTAGAGGTCCTGATAATTAGATGTTACAGCTCAGTGATGCATGACATTGTTGGGCTCCCCGTGGTGTTCCTGTTGTATACGTTCTTTAGTAATCTTCAGCTATACAGTACCAGTCTGAATGGGATACCATCATGGCACTGTTATTGCAGTCACATCGGAAATGTCCAATTGGCTTACATGTCACAAAAATGTTGGCTTTTGTTGTGAATTTGCTGTGAATTTAAATAAAATTTAAAATTCATGTACTATGTAACTCTTGACCACTAGATTAAAAAAAAAAAAAGGGGGGGGGGATTGAACACAGTTGGGAACATCAAATTAATGCAGAGGTGATCCTGATGGTGCATGAATTATGCAGGGAGAATAATTCCTCGCACCATTAAAAGAAAACGCATTGTGTGTGTGTGTTATTTTCTATTTACCTTGACAGTTAACATGCTTTCCCAGCGTGGACAAGAAAGCACGAGCATGGGCACAAGGACTTTTTCATTATGTCATATGTGATGATGATTATTGTGGTATATTGAAATTTAGGAACAAGTATGAGCATTTTATATACATTAGAAATATTATTGGTTTAGAGTTTGTGCCGTCTACCCTCCCCGTTTGTCTACAACTTCCTGTTTGTAACTCCCTACTCTGTCTCTTTAAGGTCCTGTGCTGTAGGAATCAGTTTGAATGACTCCACCCTTGTACCTGTGGGGAGAAAGCTGACTTGGCACCTCCATTTTGTTTGTTTTTTCTTCGTCTGATGCACCCTTCAACACCTACACACACCATACTGTTTTCGTTGCATCCACACACGCATCCACTCCCTGATTACTGACTCCACACTCCATTTCTTGATTTTTCATTTAGTTTAATAAACCTTTATTAGAAATCCGTTGCTACCGTGTGGACCTCCAACAAGTTAAGCAAGGCCTATGTTAATTGCTCCCCAGTGATTGGTTGGAAAATGTGAGGGATCTGCCATTCAGGTCAACACAAGTTAAGTGGTATTGATGTGGCCAAAACATGTTAAAAAATAAAGTGTCAGATGCTATTAGCGCCCAGGTGTCCGTAGCCAACAATGCTATTTGCACCCAGGGTGGAATAGACAGTGTTGCTATTTACACCAGGGTGTATAGCGTGGCAGAGACAAGCACCCAGGTGTGTGCTGCACCACGTCAAGGACAAAGGTGTTTCCATGAGGCCGAACCAAGTCTGACAGTCTCTGCCACCCAGTACTGGGCATCAGGGACCGCCACATGGACTCACACTAACTCAGATCCTGAGTTGTAGGATGCTGTGCTTCAGAACTAGCTAACTATTGCTAAATCAAGTAGCATATTCAACAATTATCTTATCTTGTGTAACGTACGCCAATAGCATATAAGCAGGCCTCTGTGCTTTAAATTGCTCAGTCTGTACTTCTCCCTCTTAACCTAACAAGCAAACTATACCTGTCGATCAAAGGAGGAGGCTGTAACAACTTTGCCAGGCCAAAAGTGAAACAAACAAATGCAAACAATGAAAGAGATGGACTTTATCGAGGTTTAACTTTAGAAATTCATTCTGCTGATGCATTAGGGGACAACAGTACAAACTGCCAATTTGGGTGAAAATTAGAATGTAAACAAATTGAGCATATACAAGTATCTTAAAGATGATCTGTAACATGCATGAAGGAAGTAGGAATAGTTGTTGAGAGGGTACTCTCACATACAGTATGTCTGACAGAATAGTATATAACTCAGTATGTCAGTAAATGACTGACGTGATCTCAATAATTTACAATGAATTAAGCCCGTACAAAGGAATCACACTAATCCTTAGTAAAATTTTTAGCAGCCCTGTAGAAAAGCCATTAAAATAAAATAAAAAAATACTATACTGTACCTTAATGTTAATACAATATTTCCCTTAAAGGAACACACTTATTTGCAATTTTCACCAGAGTCAGACAAGAAGATTGATATCAATTTCATCTCTTTGCGTCAGTTTGAGTCGTTGGAAGTTCTTAACTTTTGATGGAGCTAGACGCCCTACTGCTTCCAGTCTAGCATAGTCTGGGGCTGCTGGACACACAGAGATGAAACTGATATCAATCTTCTTGTCTGACTCTGGGGAAGCGGGCAAATAAGTGTATTTCCCAAAATGTTGGAGTGTTCCTTTAATGTATGTATGCCGTATCCCTTGTATTTTACGGTGTCTATTGTTGGAGTCAACATTAACCTTTGCATTTGAGAAAGATCACGAGTAAAAGTTAAATGTATGAGACAAAGTCTGTGCCAAATAAACAAGGCTGTGCCTGATAAAACACTTAGGGTTTATTGTGCTAGGAGGCCCCATAAGGGAACTAAAATGTCTTACCACCGCAAGCACAAAAAAAACCCAAAAACCTCTAGTATCCCCCTGAGTAAATAGCCGCGGTCTGTATCTCCAATGCACGTTATCAACCACTGGGCATTGCAAGGGCAAAATGTAATTCCTCCATCTACATTAGGCTAAACGTCTAGATAAGTGTGTGCGGGGGGCAGGGGTTGATAGTACACTACCACTGGTGATTAATTATGAAGTGAGAGATACAGAGGCCCATCCAGAGAATCACCCAGAAACACAGTCAGAGTCAGAGAGATGGATCAGAGAGTCGGGTGTAATTCCAGGAAGTGACACAACAGGCATATTATGCACTCCTTATCTTAGCAGGCGGAACACTGTATTCGGGTCCCTAGCAATAGAGAAGGAGGCAGCAACAAGGATGATTTCTCCATGGGTCTACTGCGGCACTCACGCAGGGACCAGCCAACTGGCAGTGGATACTGTATCTGATAGGACTGGAAGGCGGTGGGTGGAGGTTAGGCATGTTGATCATGCTCTACAGGGAGAGATTCATTTCAGAGGATGACAACAATTAAAGTGTAAAATGGTGTTTATGGGAAAGGTGGATGCTCCGAAGACAAGGGGGGAGTGAAACTTTATTAAGCCTTTAAACCTGCACTAGGGAATTTATTCATGAAAAAATATTGCTTCTTTAGCAAGTTAAATCACAGAGTTTGGCCGAGCTGGCCTGAACAAAGAAAAACCCTCTGAACAGCGATGCATGGAACACAGTGAAATTGCAGATAGGAGCTCTTCGGGTCTGGCACGACCAGTGCCGCGAAATCTTTAAAAGTGCATCTAAAAGTCGACAAAAGTGAAATATCCCTTTAAATATATTCTCTCTACTGTTATGACTGGCCCTATTTAAATGTCCCTTTTGTATACATAATGTCATGATAGTCCCTGTTTGGCCGTCCTTGGTAGACCTCTAGTGTTCTTGTGTAGGAAGCGATAGGGAGATTGGAGATGGAGCATACTGGTACATTTGCGGTTGATTGCAGAGTGGAGTCAGCTGAGCAGGTGTGGGAGAGAGCGTCTAGAGGAGACCAGCACAGGTTATTATTTTGGACTGTGTTCTTTATTAATGCTGCCATGGAAGAACATCGATCACCATTCCTTCTGAACTACATCAACGATGAAGGCACGGGCCATTCACCAGAGCGTGGACGGGGCTGGCTGAACGTCCATGGAGTAGAAGCTGACAAGTCATCAGTGAGTCTATGCCGCCATTAGAGCAGTTTAGATTAGCATTCACTAGATTTGGGCAGTGTCAAGTTCATGTCAAACATGTAGGGTTCAGTTCAAGGTTGTGATTTTAGGCCTCTTGGTTTGCTGTAGAGTCAGCTTTAGCACTGTATCCTCTAGACAATTTATGATTATTTGACGAGTCAGAGGCATCCTCCATTTTGTATGAGTTCTAAAGAATCAGAATTGGGCCTCACACCTCACAACTCAAGTCTGCTGAAATAATTTAATAGCAAGTAAATTCATTTGAGAGAAATACATCCTCCTTCATGTGGAGTGCTGCATAGCCTACATTTTGCACACTCACACTTCTCATTTCACAAAAGTTGAGTTAAGAGTACTCACACATACTACCAACTCATCCAAAAGAGAAGAGTGCACACTTTTCATATCCTTTCTTTTATCAGTTTCATTTTGGAGGATGGAGTGCTTCTTTGGACACTTGCTCCCCACCAACATGAGTTGACAGTAAAAGTGGCATTTTCCCTGTGAATAAGGCTGATTCTCACACAAAGAAAATATATTTTCAATCTCCAAGCTACTTTGTGAGTCTTGCCTGCTCAAAAAGGCCCCCGCAGATACAAACACTTGAGAACACAAAGCATTCCACTCTGCTTTCACAGAGTGAGACTATTTCTCTCTGCCTCACTCACTCATACACACATAAGTAAAAAGCCTTTATGGACACAGCCTTTATCATTATCATAAAAAAATCCTTTATTTAGTTTAATCAATTATTGGAGGAAGTGAATATTAAATATTTAGTTGATTTAACCCCTATTTAGTTGAATCAACTGAAAAAGATGGCAGTGCAAGGTTACTTGAATCAACTAAATATGAGTGATAGAGACTGAAATAAAATGTTATGTTCACTCTCTTATTTAGATGATTCAACTCCTATTTAGTTGATTCAAACAAAAACAAAAAAGGCAATGGAAAAAGGTTACTTGAAAATATAAGTTGAATTTATGATTTTTACAGTGCAGTATATTGCACCATATCTTCTGTGCACCAGCCCATTTAATTTGTGCTGCACAGCTCAGTTGCACGTCCACTGTCTGGCTTACAACCTAGCTGGTCCAAATGGTGAGGGTTACATTCTGGCCAGACGGACAAGGGCCATACGACGTGCAGCATTGGGAGGGCCGTCTCACATCGTCAGCTGCAGAATATGTACCATGTCGCAAGCCACAACGGAAGAGCAGAAGGGAGGCATGCATCATTATTGCAGGGTAATGGGGCCGTGTCCAAGATTTAGACTCCCACTCCAAATGTTTCAGACTCTGTATGCTCCATGGCGAGTATTTGTGGGTAGAGACTATGCACACATTAATAATATGTTACTTTCGTTTATAAATTGAACAGGCGACGCTCATTGTTTGTGAGAAGCAGTTGAGGACAAAGGCTTGGGATTCCAAGAACCACCTGAGAATCCTAAACATCAAGAGTTGGATTGTGTGTTCTCAAAGGCCGTCAGCTGTTCCTGCTTGTCTTTAACAATGCATCACCCTGTTGGCTACTTCCACTCCATCATGACACCCAATTTCCAAAATGTGCTGCCAGCCCATTTGATATTTATTGAGGAATTGGCAAGTAGTGTTAGCTTCTGTTCTCAGACAGAAAAGCAGCCAAGACCCGGCATTACTCATGCACCCACAGCATGGGAGACTTTGGCCTATTAATTTGGTTCCAGGATATGAGTAATGACTCTGCAATTTTCTTATTCTTTATGTGGCCAGGGGGTATTTACTTTCGATTTCTTAATCATGCATCAACAAGAGAAACTTCGTACCGTCTAGCACTGTGCCCACTTTCTCAGTGGATTGTGCTGAGGAATCCATTTTCATAAGATCGTAATTGTAGCTTCAAAATATGATATTTCAGGTGGGGGGAAAAGCAGTCCACACGCAATTACAATGCAAGGTCCATTTGGAATCCATCAAGTCCAAATTTAATCTATCAACAATGTCAGGAGGCAGGGGAGTGTGCATGTGTCTACTCCTTCCAAATCTCAGCACATGTTCAGCTGAACCAGGGTCAGTTGAAGCAGGTGTTCTCGGAAGCGGAGTAACTGTACCGGTAATCACTTAGGGCTCGTTCACTATGGGTTTTTTTTCTTTCAGAAAGTGCCGCTGCTCAGCTTTTCATTATTTCCCATGGAACAGCGTGCTCCGGTGCTTTGGGCATGCTGTCCACTCCATGTGATGCGTCATGCCTGAAAGCCAGTCTGCTTTTTGTGTGAGGCACGTAAGGGTGCAAAAGAGAACAGCATGAGCAACCACCGGTTAACGTTGGACTTCAGTCTGTCTCTCCCTCTCTCGCCTGCTCTCTCCCACCTCCGTGCGCTGAGGAAGCACTCGCCTTTGTGATGTATCTCGCATGCTTTCGCGTGCTAAATGCATGGTGTAAACGTAGCCTTACTCACCGTAAACAGTGAAGACTACAACCCTGTCCTTGTGTCACCCCATATTAGCCCAACCTTCTACGTGTCAAACTTTAGCCAATCATGAATCAGGAGAGGAGGTCTGCATGCATCCCTTTCCTTCTCTCTCTCTCTCTCTCGGTCTGTCTCTCTTGCCACTTAATCAATATGGACTTCCACTCACAGCATTCCGAGGAGCAGCCGACAAATGATTAGCAATCATTTTGTTTAGGCTGCTGCCGGGGGAAATCTAACTCTCAGGTTTAATGTCCTGTGTGACACAAAGCAAGGCGAGGGGAAAGGAATCGCCCTCCTTATCTGCTGATCAGCAGTCATCTCTCATCTCACCTCAGATGCCTGGGATTAAGTGAGGTGCTACTCAGAACTGTGGCTCACTGTAATTGTAGCCCGATGGTTTTATGAGGGCAGTTATCTCCTTCTCTCACTTGGAGCTGGTCATAAGGCCGGGGGGTCTCCACTTCCCCAGTAAGCTCATGAAGATAATGTGCCCTCTGATTGGAATTGTTTCTTTCCCCCCACTTCAGGTAGTGATGTGGGGGTATTTAACTTAGGAGTGAGTTTATACTAAGGGGCTACTACTATGTGATTTCAACCTCGTCACACTCACCCTTCTAGACTCCACCACTGCAGCCCCTGCTGGAGAGCTTGGCTAAACTATATTATCCAGGTCCTCAGGCACCCTTATAACCGCTGGTCACCGGCTGCCGTCAGGCGCTACGCACTCTGTGCCTGTCCGCCACAAACCGTGAACCCGCCGCTCACCAGCACCATGTGACCACGAAAGTTTATTGCCACTGTCTTATCCAGTCCACCATTTGAAAAGCAGGGGTATTTAACTTAGATGTGGGTTTACACCAAGGGACTATTAAGCCATCAACATGCTGCCTCGACACCCAGCCAATGAGCTTCCTTAAAAATGTTTACAGCTGCTTGGCGACTGATTTACTGCAAATAGCTAACAGCTCCCTCCTATCAGGCATTTTTTCAAAGCCTTTGAAAACTGCAGTTATTAAGCCTCTACTAAAAAAGTGTAGCCTGGACGCTTCTGTAATTGGCAACTAAAGACCCATATAAAATCTACCTTTTATAAGTAAAATAATCGAAAAGGTTGTCTACCAACAACTTAACAACTTTTTAACTTCAAATGGTTTCTTTGACAAATTCCAATCAGGTTTTTGACCCCAGCACAGCACTGAGACTGCTCTTATTAAGGTTCTAAATTACATTTGCATGAACAAATGTAGGCCACCACTGGGGCAAAACCAGTTCAATCCCCCAGACCGGCAGGACAACTCTGGGCGGGAAAGTGAATAAACTCTCTCCCGTCCCTCAATGCCAACCGCTGAAGTGCCCTTGAGCAAGGTACTTTACCTCCAATCCTCTCCAGTGGAGCTGCTCAGTGGCCATCAGTGTCAGACTGTGGTTGTACTGGGCAGCTCCCAGGTGTGAATGTATGTAACTGTGTGAATGTGAAGCAGGGCATTGCTGGAAAAGAGCACCCGGGCTCAGCGAACCTACCCTGGGTAAATAAAGCTAAAAAAAACCCACTGTCACTAGATCTTAGTGCTGCTTTTGACATTGTTGACCTTACAATACTACTAGACGGACTGGAATACTGTATTGGTCTTTCCAGCACGGTCTTAGATTGATTCAGGTCCTATCTGCAAGACAGGGACTATTTTGTTTCCATTGGCAACTACATATCTGAGCAAACAAGCATGACATGTGGGGTACCTCAAGGTTCAATTCTGGGACCTCTTTTATTCAACCTCTGTATGCTCCGACTAGGCCTAATATGCAAAAGAACAAAATCACTTACCGTAACTATGCAGATGACACTCAATTATACATAGCTCTCTCATTGAGTGACTATGATCCTGTCTGTGCATGTGTCTGTGCATTGACCAAATCAATGACTGTATGTGCCAAAATTTCCTTCAACGAAACAAAGACAATACGGAGATGACTGTTTTTGGTGCTAAAGAAGAGAGACTGAAAGTTGATACACATCTTGATTCCCTTTCTCTGAAGTCCAAACACCAATTCAGAAATCTTGGTGTTATTATCGACTCACATCTAAATTTCAACACCCACATCAAGTCTATAACAAATCGGTCTATTATCATCTTAAAAATATAGCAATAATTAGCGGATACATGTCCAAACAAGACCTAGAAAAACAAATTCATGCTTTCATTTCCAGTAGACTACTGTAATGGTCTTTTCTCTAGTCTTGGCCTCACCAAAAAAGCATTACAGCTCATTCAGAATGCTGCTGCTAGAGGTCTAACAAAGATTAAGAAAGCTGAACATATTACATATACATTTGAATATTCATTCATTCAGTCAAACCTTTATTTAAAGAACCACTGATGCTGTCCTCATTTACAATTATGTCGAGTGCACAGACAAGTTCAAATAAATAAGACAAACATCAGTAAAAACAGTTACACATTGAAGCAGGGTGGTTTGTCATCATGGTTTTAAACTGTCCATAGGTTAGGAGAGTATTGATCTTAAGGGTGTGTTGAAGATCGTTCCAAGAATTTGGAACACTAAAATAAAAGGCTGACTTTCCAAACTCAGACTGTGCTCGGGGGGCCTTAAGCATAATCCAGCATTATTTTGATTTTTGTTTTTGTAGCTTTCCAAAAAGGAATTTATAGATAACAAATACCACGTTTACTACGCCTCTCTGCCAAAGAAGACCAGTTCACCTTATCATACAGGATGTAATGGTGAGTACCATAGCTATCATACATCTGAGGGTGGAATGATAAGACAGAGTCAAGGGGTTTAAGAGTGGAAGGAGCATCATTTCTATAAATTACATCCCCATAATCCAAAACTGATAGGAAAACTATGACCTATTTCAAAAATGCTTAAAACTTGTATCTGCTTTCTCATGCTTTGGGCACAAATACCTCCAGTTCTCCTCAGTTACACACATAATGGGCACAGGGTGAGAACTTATCTACAATGTACTTAATATACATTGTCATTAACACAAATATCTTCAACGATGGAATTTCATTTCTGCTACAGTTGTGGATGCTATTTCCAGGTACTTTAATGAATGCTGACCCGGCACTATAGTAATGTGAAGAAAAGA